>PVJX010006830.1:0-74919 GCA_004027295.1 Dolichotis patagonum
TTCACTATATGCATGCCTTTATACTATTGTGTTATGTTTGATATTATTGTAATTGAAACTATGCTCAACTATAGCAGAGTAAGAGATATGGCGTTAGATACTGTTGATGTCCAGTTGACTTAATGTAAAGTACTGTGTTGCCTATGTTGTCCTCTTCTGATCTGCTCTGTACTGCCCCCTTTTGTTTTATTCTCTTTTAGATAAAAAAAAAAGTAAAGTAAACGTGAGTTTTTTTGTAGGAAAATTGATGTTCCTTTAGACTATAATTACAAAGTGAAATAAAACACATAAATATTGTAGTGTTTTTCTAAACTCACAAACCCAAAGTATAAAAGAGCAAAATAACTCACAAACCCAAATTATAAAATTATAAAAGAGGAAAATAAATGATAGATACTAGGAAGTAGATAATCATCCTAAATGGAAAGAGAATCAAGAGATGGTAAGGAACGCAAGGGAGGAGAGAAAAGGGGAGGAAAGAAAGGAGGAATGAAGATGTGCTATATACATCTACCAGCTCCACACAAGAAAAGGAAACATTATGCACTGAGAATATGTACTAGCAGAAAAAGAAATGCTTAAAAAATACATTTGAAGTATGATGGATCAGCTAAAAGTAGCAGTATAATCATCGGTAGATGTCCTGTCAAATAGCCAAATGGCTCCATGGTTGGTCTCTAACATGCACTTCTCTGGAATAAATGTCTTTTTAGTACAAAACTGAGTTGCCTCGATAATATATTTCTGTCTCAGCATCAAAGTTTGTTAGATGATTTCTTGTCTTTGAACAAAAAGGCCTTATTTGGTTAGTTCACGTACACATACATACATTCACACAAACACACAAATACACACATGAAAAAAGTTCTTGCATCAATCTATGGTATGTGTGTATGTAGATATAAGTACACATAAATGTATATTATATTATTTGTTCCTCATTCTTGATCAAGAGTTCTTAAAACCTTTTAAGTTTCCTGAGTGCCTTTTGCTACTCAGAATGAACTCTTTTAACCATGCCTGAGTTTATGTTAAGGAAGTGATTTTGAGTTTCAGGTTAGCAACTAGTCAGAGAGAAACCAACCACATGAAAAGAAGACTGAATTTTTTATCACCACTTCAACCTCTGAGGATGAGAGGGACTGGAAACTGAGGCACACCTACTTAAAAACACTTTGATGAAAACTCTGAAACCATGACACTGGAGAGAGTTTCAAGGTTGGTGAACACATGGATGTCTGAGTTGGTAGCATTCCACAGAGCTCGCAGAAGATCTGTGTTGATCCACCATGTCTTCCCCACGGGACTCTTGCATTTTTCCATTCCTGACTTGTATCTTTTATAATAAAACTGGAAGTTAAATATAGCATTTTCCTGAGCTTTATAAGTCATTGTAGCAAATTATCAGAATTGATTGGGGTCATGGGAACCCTCAATTAGTAGTTGGTCAGGAAGAAGTGCTAGTAACGTGATCATCTCATTTGCTGCTGACATTTGAAGTGAGAAGAGTCTGGTGAACTGTCTCTGGGGTCTGTACTAATTTGGGATAATTTATGTTAGAACTGAATTAAATTGTAAGAACACATAGTCTGGATCAGTGGATCATAAAATTCGTTAGTGTTGGAACAATGTGCTTGAATGTTTGGAAAAAAACACTCAACAGTTGTAGGAATTTATCTTGGTTTCATTAAAACCTCATGGCCATGCTTAAATTCTGATTCGGTCATTCAGAATTTGTATGACCTTGGAGAAGTTGCCAATTTTGTTGGGTGTGTGTTTCCTATCCCTAAAACTGAAATATTTAAAAGAAGGTTGTCAGAAATATTATATTACTAACTATAAATGCAAGTTCTTATCAATTTCCAACACCTATTAAATATTTAGTAATTTTCTATTTTAACCTCTACTTTTCATTTTATTCCCCTCAGTGTAAGTTTTTGAATGGATTGCTTCATAATAACCTCAAAATCTAGTAAGCTACTAATTATGGATACATGCTATACCTTCAAAATCTTAGTATTTCTCTAAGAAAGAACTGTCTTTCACATTGCCTTACCCATAAAGAGAAGTAATTTTAAAAACCTTACAGGAGTTGTATATCATATGTCTATTTTTCTTGTTTTCTCAATGAGTTTTTCAAAGAAATAAGACATGTAGTTAATGCCATAATGTTATTTAGTCTTTATAAAGCCCTGTGTTTTCAGCCTAAGACTCAGCCTGGCTATTTATTTTGGCATAGTTTATATCCCAGGATTAGACCATGTGTCAGACAAAATGTCCTTGTTTGAGGCTTGAGAAATATAGTTATCAGTTTAGACTATACAGCAATTAAAATGCAAGAGACAGTAGAAGAAATGGCATTGAATTCATTAACATTTACAACATATTAGGTATGGGATTTTTTTTTCCAGGGGCAAAAGGAAAAAAGAAGGGACAGACTATTGTTTCCAAAAAGTAAGTAGAAGCCTTTAAGGATTAACTACTAAAATTCTAACAAAACTAGTTTCTCCGATAAGGCAGACCAGCCAGTCTCTGCATGTTTTGCAATTTTCAATACACAGTTCTACTTTCACACTTCAATAATTCATTTTCTAGCACTTGCAATCCAGAAAACTGTTTTTACTGATGTAGCTAAAATGCAAGGGACAGAGTTTAGTAACAAACATCTCCACTTATCTCATTCCTCAGCAAATTATGTCTGAAAACATATGTAAATAGTAGCAAGCAAACAAGGCATTTATGGTGTCCTCTTAAAGTAGTTGGTTGAATTCTAAATGTAGTGACTTTTAGAAGATACATGCAAAATTTTCTCAAATGAATGTTCTAATAATATCATAGAATCCGCAGTTTTAGATTCTTGTAAAACTATACTCAGTAGCCAATTTTACCACCCATAAATCTGAGTGTTTTATACTCTTTAGGGTGGGTATTGATACTCTCATTTTACAGACTGGTAGAGGTTAAATTATTTTCCTAAGATTAAGTGCAAATAGAGCTTACATGTTGTCTATTTTCACATTTGTTTCATGGAAAATTAATTTCTACACAATTTTTTAAGTATAAATTCAAATAAATTTAAATGCTTCTCACAAAGAGAGGTTAAGTATAAGATTTATACTTTAAGAAATAAGTATGAAAGTTAAAATTATCATTGCATACAGAAAATACTTCTACTCCAAAAAGTCATCAATAATAGCTATTACAGGATGACTTAGTAGAACGCAGCTAGAGTGCACATCTAATGTAATTCCTTATATACAAATATTAAGCAATGGCTACATAAAATTAACAAAATAATCCTTCAAAGGAGCTCACTTTCTAAGGGCAGGGATTTAGCTCAGTGGTATAAGAACCTTCATAGCAAGTGCAAGCTCATGAGTTTGATCCCTGGTACAAATAAAAAAAAAGGAGTTTCCTTTCACTTATTTTAATTATTAAGACAACAAAATGCCTGAGACTCTGATGTAGTTCTAAAGTCTATCGGTATCATGTACATGATGAAATATATTTTTCTTTTGTAAGAAATTAAGATGATTATTGAGTAATCTATTTGTTGATAATTTAGTTATAATCCAACAATATCAATTTAGTTTGGTTGCCAAAGCATCTCCAAAGTAATTGATTGCTATAAAAATTAAACCCATCATCTATATAAATTTTGAACACTGAAAGCCACTAATATTTAGGAGACCCATAATAAATCCATCACCGATGTGTTCCCAATGATTTGAAAGTGATAATAAGATATATGAACCATTTTGTTATACCAAGAACGTTATCTATTGAGCCTCAGGTACAAACTCCTTGACACTACAGCAAAGTCAGTCCCAAGGACACAGAATGCCAGAGGCACAGAGTAAACAAGTTGACATCTAGCTCAGTTGCACATCGACAAGTGTTTGGACTGCGTGTTATTCTTTGTTAACTATAGTATAGATAGCTTTGAGACGGTTTTTCTTTCAGAAGAGACCTTGCTCTCTGGATCCAATCATTTGCTTTTTCTTTTCTTTCTGCTGAAGCTGGGACATTGTCATTGCCTCCCCATCAGAGAGGTGACATCCCAGCTGGCCCCAGCGTTCCTTTAGGTATGTGTCTATAGGTTTTGCTTAATCTCCTGTTGTCCCTTCTCAGGACTCTGTCCCCATGGCAGATTGCTGCAGTTGGTGTCCAGATGTGGGGCCTGAACTGGAGGTACTCAGAAAGTGGAGACTAGGAGACACTGGGGGGAGAGGGGCACAACTGAGATACAAAGTGCATTGAGTAATCGTAGGTGTAGAACTATGGGGAATTTACCTCTGTATATTAGTTTTGTATATTAAAATGCTTAAAGCTTTGCTTAAGGTTAGAGGAATGTCTATTAAGAATACATAGCTTGCTAAAATTTTGAGTTTGTTCAAGGGACTTGTATGTAGTTCCTAGAAGAGGAACTGTAAATTTATATACTTAGGAGAAAGTTAAAAAAACTGCTAAGAGCAAGGTATACTGCCCAGGGCCACATAAGATCCCCTTCCTTACTTTTTCTATACGGACTTCTGTGAAAGTCATTGGATTCACACCCGGACAATGAAAAATGGCTGTTTCAGCAGGTCTGGAAATCATGGAGCATTTACCTTCTATAGTGCAGGT
This sequence comes from Dolichotis patagonum, assembly GCA_004027295.1. NCBI lineage: Eukaryota > Metazoa > Chordata > Mammalia > Rodentia > Caviidae > Dolichotis > Dolichotis patagonum. Next base: position 4,627 of record PVJX010006830.1, read on the forward strand.
GTATGAATCACTAAAATCACCTGAGTTCTCTCCTCCTCCATCTGAAGCTCAAGATGAATCTGACTTGCATGGCTCCCTGAGTATACTCAGGAGGAACATGAAACCTGTGCCTCAGAGTTTGAGAAGGAAGAGGAGGGAGAAGGGTCCATTGTGCTACAAATGGCTGCACTTACATTAGCTGTAGCAGCTGCAGCCAAATAAAAAGTCAAAGTAGGTCACTGTGCAAGGCCCACAGCTTCTCTTCTCTCCCCAGGTCAGCCAGTGTTACAACAAGCTAGAAAGGCCAGTGGTGATTTCTCTGGTTTTCATATTGGGGCTTACCCAGTTCTTGAAAGACCTGACCCTCATAACCTGGGGCAATGTTAGGGTTTAGCTAATGATTAACTTAACATCCAATGTTACCAACAGATTAGTATCACCGAATCCCCAGCATGAGGGAGCTGCCCAGCAAGGGCAAAAAATCTCTTGATCTTTGTAGTATTAGATGGGGACCTGAAGAATATTTTGAGGATTTTATATCTCAGTTGTTATAAGCTGTGGGGAGAACAATAAATCATTCAACTGCACGGCAAATTTTTGGGAAGCAACTGGGGTTTGAAAATGCTAATAAATATTGCAAGAAGGCATTAAAACCTGATACGAAGAAAACCTCCCTACAAGAGATGATCAAGATTTATGTAGAAATTGACCTGGTGGCTGCTATACAACAAATTTTTAAAGAAAATGATGATAAATCAAGAGATACATGCTTTGCATGTGGGAGAGAAGGACATTTCGCAAGACATTGACATTCTTGCCAGGAAGATAACCAAAAATAGACGGTAGAGGCTCAAATAATCCCTGGGTTTTGCCCTTATTGTCCTCAGGGACACCACTGATCTAATAAGTGCCCATGATATACTGACAGTGATGACACCCCTTTGTCAGGAAACCCCTGACAGGACCAGTCCTGGGCCCAAAAAGCGATGAGGACACTTTCTATGGTGAGTCCCCAGCCCTCCTGACCAACACAGGAAGTTGTTCAGTCTGTGACCTCTGCAGGGCAGTGCCAGGAAGTTCAGGATTGGACCTCTGTCCCACTCCAGCTTGGTACTAACTCCAGAGATGGAACCTCAGGCAATTCCTAGGGGAGCCAATGGATGCCTGCCTTGTGGAACTGTGTGATTGCTCTTGGGACATGACAGTGCTAGTTTGAAAGGCCCCATTTTATCCCAGACTTATAGATTGAGATTATACCAAAAACTAAAAGTTATGACCCATATCTCTAATACAATTATTCAAATATTACTGGAAAATAGAATTTCTCAGTTACTATTAGTTCCATCTGTAAAGGTGAGATGGACTGTATCATGTACACCTGGAGGTGATGCAGGTTTTGGGTCTTTAAACACATTTTGTGTTAAATCTATCAAATGGGAGAAGCTTGAGCTTGTGCTAAATATAGGTGGAAAAAAATTTCAAAGGCATTTTGCAGATTGGAGCTGATGTCTTGGTCATTTTGAAGAATTACTGGCCTTCTGCCTAGCCTATTGATATTGCCAGCGTGGACCTACAGGGAATAGAAGTAGATGTCCCTTACAAAACTTCTTGTCTTGTGAGGTGGCTAAATCCAGAGGAAAATACAACCTACTTTACTCCTTTTATTTTGGAACTTCTCTCCTTGTATATCAAACTAGCGCATATCTATCTAGACTTCTACAGACTTTTAAAGGGTTATTTAACAAGGAGAAACTGCTAATTCTCAGCAGGAGGTAGAACCGAGGAGTTACGCTGCCCAGCTGGGAGCCTGGCCCCAACAAGGGAGATGGGAGAAACCCAATTGTGTTTGTCAACTGCAGCAGAAAACATGGGCTGTGTGCCCTGGCTCTATGGACCCAATGGCAACTGCACCTTTGTCCTCAAGCTGATGGACCATCACAGCTCACCTTGTCTGAGCCTCAGTTAGTGCAGCACACCAACACCCATGTTTGCTTAGGCATGCATGCAGTTTTATATCACAAATGGCTACAGCATTTGCAGCCAGCAGGGAAATGTTTGGTCATAATCATAGCAAAGAGGGCAGGGTACTGGCCCAACAATTGGTAAATTATGGGCACTGGCAAAGGGGGCTTATAGAGGTGATAATATTAACCTAAATTATATTAAGTCTTATAGAGAATGCTGTTAGAAGAAAAGATGTTCTAAGTATGAGATAATGTGTGAAGATAACTGAGCCAGAAGCTCCATGAAAAAACAGGAAACTGGCCAGTACTTTTGTAGAGGAAGTTTATTTTTTTATTTCTTCCAAATTCTTATAAAAGATCTCAGTCAACTGACCTACAAAAATTCTGACTAGTCTACTTATAATTACAAATTTCCAAATTCTAAAGAATTAGCATTTCAATTTAGCAAAAAATATATAAGTACATTCTGATTTTATAAACAGATTTGTCCTATCTATTTTTCTCTGTGTGCATTTTGTTTTTGTGTCTGTAATTAGTAATGGCTGTTTTATTTGAGCTCAAAATTTTTTTCTTCATTTTGAATTTTTGGATTTTTAAAGCATTTTTCTGATATACTTCCACCAAAGTTGACAACTGATTAAATGATTTTAAAATTGGTTTTATAAATGTAATGCATTGTTGTTTATTGTTTATTGTTGTATGATAATTTGAGAGTTTCTCATTGTTCAAAACATAATGTGCTAAGTGATATAATCTGGTTTTTATGCCATCAAAACTTTGTTAAGATAATAAAACAAAATTCCCTTAGGAAATTTTTCTTTGGATGGAGTGGTTATGAGCTAGGACTCCAACTGATGAATAAGAAAGCAGCTGCCTAGATGAACAGTTACCCAGTTCTTGTTCTTTAATGGGAGGCCCCTGTGGGAGACAGCTCCAGTGACTCCCATTGAACGTAAAACAATTACTGTGACTTTGATTATTTGGAGACTTATTTCCTTATACTGATATGTAAAAAGCTGGCTAGGGTATTTGCCTCTCTCTTCAATTGGCTCTAAGCATTGCAAATAAGGCTAGACGAGGGGCTAACATGCACTCTCTACAGTCAACAGACAGTCCTTTTTCCTCGAATAGTGTTCTCTGTACAATATAGATAAGTACAGGATATGAGCACTGAGAGATGTTAGAACAAACTGATCTGGGATGTCAACTGGGTACAAGTCTCAAGATAAGAGGCTATGACTTCCCAGGGCACAAAAGTTGCATATCAGAACCAAAGTGATAGCCCCCCAAAACAATTCCATTGTTACCTAAATTGGATTATGTAAATTGATCCTTCTACATATCTTTATCTCTGCAACTTACAGAGATGCCAATATTGCACCTGGCTAACCAGCTCAAGTTACTCACATAATTCCTGCCATCGTCACTGTCACTCATCCCTGAGCCACCCCCCTTCTTCACACAATAACAAATGCTGGGTGAGCCCTAGGACCAAGGCCTTTATCAGCCTGTCCTCATGGGAATTGGACTTAGGACTCCTTGGCTGCCTTTAACTTGGAATGTGTCTTGGTATTTTTACTCTGGACGTGGGTTGCATTGGTGGTGGTAGATTGGAATTAACTTGCTGGGATTCCAATGACGTCTCAATGGGATGACAAATATAACTTTTTGGATTGTGAGGAAAACTAGAAGGAGGATTACAATACTTGGATGACTGAACTCGATATTTAGGTTTACAATAGCCCCAATGACTCTATAGTCTTAACAGAAACAACCCCAGAATACTGCTCAAAATATATTATTGTGATATGTTTGTATTGGTCATTGTCAAAAGGTTAAGTTTTCTAAAAATAAAACAATAAGATCTCATTACAGATACACTTGGTACAAAACTAAATAAAGAAACAAAATTTTTCATATGACAATTGACTGTTCTAATCTCATTGTATATTAAATGTATTCATGCCTTCTATATACACAAGTCTCTGAAAATGTAAAACTGGGATTGTTTATCATACTAGGTTTTCTTTCAAACTCAGACATCTACCTTTCTCTTGTGCTCCAGATATTTGTGATAGAAGATTCATGCCAATTCTATATGAGATCACCAGTTGGTAAAATATTTTTTAACAAAAACTTACATGATGTATCTGCTATGTATGTGCCACTACACTTAGAGATACTTAGACATTAAGCAGTTCAAAAAAGTTTCACACACTTCAATGACATACCAGTAAAGTAAAACAGATTAGATGAGACCTTCTAATGTACTAGATAAAGATGATTGACTAAAAAGGCTATTCTGTGTCAAAGTGAAGATTTAAAAATGTTACAAAAATGTCACCATGATAGCCATACTAAAATATCATATATGAGTTTAGATTCCAAATTTTCTCTACATAACTGTTACCTGTTAACATTTTACAAGGATTAAACTACTAAAACATCCATGGTTAGTAAAGAATAACTGCTCTCTGGCTACACTTTATATTTCAAGGTCCTTGATATTCAGATAAAATTATGACAGTTAAGTTCACTGCACCCATTACAATGTGATGTCATTAATCTCGTCTTCTGGATGCTCAACAACTGACGTTTGGCGACCAAAAGCTAGAAAAATGGGCTAACAGGAAAGCCAATGTTTTGACTCTGGCCCTTCAAGTTCAGTGAGGACCTAGGACTTGAGGAAATGTTTTCAGTGTCATCCTGCAACTCTGATCACTTACAACACCTCCTGATCAAAGACACTGTTGGACCACAAAGGAAAGAGAACAGTGGTTCATAGTGTACCTAAGGAGTGCTGCCAGGTGTGCCTAAGAAGAGTTACCAGGAGAGAAAAGTCTCTCAAGTTTTTGTGGCAAGCAACTTGGTCAAGCAGGGGCCATGACTCATCCAGATGGCTAACACTGAAAGAAATGAGAGGCACTGTATTTAGTTCCGAGGTAATTATTGAGGAGACTCAATTGAGCTTGATAGATAGTAAGAGATTTAATTTTAATTAATACAGGTCTCACTTTAACTTAACCTTAAAAATTCAATAGAAATGTGTAACTACTAGAAATATAAAGCAATGCTATAGTAATAAGCTAGCTGTAAAATGAAACTCAAATCACTGATCTCTTCTGACAATTTCCAGCTACACTAGTAGCTGACTACTATTATGAGTTAACAGGCTGTATAAGGTTAAACTACTGAATACGGGGACCTAAAATCCTTGGTTCCAAATATTATTTTTAGCCTAAACAAGTAGCCCATTCTGAGTGGAAGGAGTTTGAGATGGAAAAGCCTTCGGAGAAAGAAACTTCACCTCAGATGCTTGGGAAAGAGAGGGAAAAATAGCCTTCCATAAGAAAAAAGAACTTCTCCAGAATCCTGCAAACACAGCTCCTCCAACTTCAACTGACCACGCATCAACTGCAACTAAGAAATAAAAAAGGAGTCAATGTGGGGAGTAGTTAAGATATCACTGAGCGTGAGTCAACACACTCTTTGAAACTAGAGCAAATCCAGTACCAAAGATATAGAATGCCAGTGGCAGGCTGTGTAAACAAGTTGAGCTCTAGCTCAGCTGCGTATCTACAAGTGTCTGGACATCATGTCCCTCCTTGTTAACTATAATATAGATGGCTTTGAGAACAGTTTGCTTTTAGAGTTCTCGGCAAACACTGAGACCTTGCAATCTGGATCCAATCATTTATTTTTTTGCCTTTCTTTTACTTTATATAAATAAAGATGTTGAGGCTGGGACATTGTCATTGCCTCTCCATCAGAGAGGTCAAGTCCCAGCTGGTCCCAGCTTTCCTTTTAGTATAAGTCTATAGCTTTTTTTTTTTTCTTAATCTCTTGTAGGCCCTTCTCAGGACCCCACTCCTTGTACAAATCACAGAAATGTTGATGCCATTGAAAAGACATCTGTACTAACTTGGTAATAGTGTAAGCAACTTAATAAAATGTAATAATTATTAAGCATCCATTTTTTTGCTAGGCAATTGAGTACAGTATTTGATTTGCTTATTTAACATAGTTTATCTTCAGACTCAATAGAAAAATTGGTAAGATATGATTTTGGTTTTACACAAATCAAGACAGTGTGGCTTAGAAAAGTAAGTAACTCATAGGGAACATAGTCAAGTTTTGTATGATTTTCACAATTATAGAGACAAAGACCAGAGCTCATAAATTCAAAACCTCTATAGTGAGGACCTGAGTTGGGACTCAAATCTAAATCTTCTTCACATTATAGGCAGGACTGTTCCTCAGCATCACTTTTAAATATTTTAGAAGCTCAAAGTAAATTTTAATCTAATAAAAAACTCCATTCATCCATAATCAAGTAGAGATTTTTTTTATTAGATGTGCATCAGATTAAAAACCTAAAAACCTGAATTATGAAAGATGATGAAATGAACAACACAATTTGTGCTTCTTCTTTATTGTGTCAAGGTGTTAACCAGCTGCAGATTTTCTTTGGTATGTTCAAACCTGTGCTAAGTACCTTAGCACTCATCTCCAGTTCCAGAGGATATTTCTTGATTCTAGTGAAGTTTTGATAGAAATACATTCTGGGTAAGAAACAAGCATGAGAGATATGCAACTTTTCCAAGTCAGGCCCATATAAATAATTTGTTTCACAATACTTCATTGTTTCTTTTTTTTTATACTACTTGGCTGTGAAAATCTCAGTTGATCTTGAAAACCAAATATTGAAAGCAAAGAATCTGTACCAGTTGGGTCTATCCAGCAGAACAAATCTGTATAATTCTAGTTTATCTTCATTAGTATCCAGATGAATAAGAATCATATGACTCTTGTACCAAACCACTAAGACCTAGGTAGTTACCACTAGTCATAACTAATATAGTTTAAGATATATGTACATTTCCTTAATATAGTCAAATGAATCACATGGGTCTGACCAATTTTGCAAAAGAGCAAAATATTGTAATAGTATTAATTTCTCTTCTTTTTTAAAAAAGATCTTGCAATTATCTTGAACAATAGCATAAAGGAAAACAAAAGTGTGACTTTGGAATTTTGAAGGGTTATGTATTTGCCTGTCACCTTCCAAGCCATTAAAAAGAAAGTCATTTGCTTTCAGCATTTTTTGAAATAGAAAACAGAGTTAAACTGTTTTATCATGGTAGGGATGAAGCATTTTTTTTTCTTTTTTTGGAACCATAAATTGAATTCAGGATTTCATGCTTACCAGGCAGGCACTGTGCCACTGAGCTATAACCCCAGTCCAAAGCAAACTTTTTTTAAATAAAAGTAACATTCAGAGTGAGACAGTGTCTGTAATAAGAAACACACTCACAAGTAGATTTTTACCATAGGTCTTAAGAAATCAAAGTATCATTTTTCTCTTTCTCTCAAATATAAATTAAAAATGTTGACACTGGTAAGAATATCTTCCATCTATTTAGACCCTTCCTATGTTTTAAAATATACTTCCATATACTTTATATATTGTGCTTATAGTAAACCTCAAAATTACACCATAAAGTAAACATTCTTCTTTTTTAAGTTTACTGGTACAATTTAGATACACATAATAATTTTACAGATCATAGGGAGTTTGTATCTATATGTGATATATCTTGATTATTCTTTTTTGCCCAATCCCCTTCCTTTGCTTCAACCTCTCCTTATTTACAACCCTTTATGTTTTATACTTTTTTGTATCATTTTTTCCTTTTCCCTTCCTTAGTTTCTTCTTGCCCCTTGCTAGTTCCTCTTTCTTTTTGAGCAAATTTTTTTCAAATTTCACAATATCTATTGTACCTTTTGGCTCTTAATTACTCTTTCAGTTTCTCATACCAGCAACATAATGCAATATTTACATATGTATATCTAATTTATTTCACTTAAGAATATGACCTTGAGGTGTATCCATTTACCTTGAAATGTCTCCAGTTTATTTTTCTTTATAGCTGAGTAGGGTTGCATTGTATACAAAAAATATCTTGTTTAACCATTTGGGTTGATAGCCATTTGGGTTGTTTCCAAGATATAACTATGATAAACTGTGTTGCTATACACATGGGTGTGCATATATCATTGTGATATTTCCTTTGCTCATGGATAGGTAGAACCAACATAGTGAAAATATCAGTACTCTCCAAATTGTTATAGAGATATAATGTAATCCAAAGAAAGTACCATTAGCATATCTCATAGAACTAGAGAAAACATTCTGTACATTAATTTGAAACTAGAAGAGATCTAGAATGGCAAAAACAATCCTTGGCAACAAAGGCAAGGCAGGGGGCATTGTAATTCCTTGAAAGCTACCTTGACAAAAACAACATGGTACTGGAAAACAAAACAAAATAAACAAAAAATAAAGGATCAGTGAGACAGATTAGGAGATTCAGAAACAACTCCAAACCGCTCCAAACACGATTAGTTGTCTTATTTTAGACAAAGAGGCCAAACACATTCACCAGAAGAAATATAGCTCCTTTAATAAATGGTGCTAGAAAAACTATATGTCTATATGCCATAGACTAAAACTAGACTCATGTCTATCAGTATGCATTAAGCTAAAATTGAAATGAATCAAAGATATAAATATAAAAACAGAAACCCTAAATCTGCTTGAAGAGAGAATAGGCAGAACTCTTGAAGACGTATGAGTAGGCAAAGATTTCACAAGACTTGATCACATGGGAAATAATTAAAGATATACAACTTGGATATTTTGTAAAGCTTTTGCACAGCTAAAGAAATCACCAACACAATGCAAAGACAACCCACAAAGTTGGAAAGAATTTTAGCAGACAAAGGACTAATATGTAGAATATATAAATAATTGAAAGAGATCAGACTCCTCAAATCTAAAGACCTAATCAAAAATAGGCAGCAGAAATGAATACACACTGCTCAGAATAAGAAATACAAATATCAAATAAATATATGAAAATGTTCAATATCACTCATCATTCAAAAAATTAAAAAAAAACAAACCTGAGATTCTATCTCATTCTTGAAAGAATATCTATTTTCATGAAATCAGTCAGTAACAACTGTGGGGAAAATTGAACACTTCTGCACTGTTGGTAGTAGTGTAGACTGTTACAATTACTGCGGAAATCAGTGTGGAGATTCCCAACTATTCCCCTACTGGGTATCTTCCTGGAAGAATTAAAAACATCATACCATAACAATATATGTGCACCTTTTTTTGGAAAATGAAATAAGAAAAATGGAAAGAAATTATTCTTGGGCAATGCTTCATTTTCGTTGTGTAATGGAAGCAAACTGTCAAAATCCAGGTTGATTCTGTAAGCCAAATACCGAAAGAGGAGATTCTCCACCAGCAGGTTCGCTCAAAGACAAAAATCTTCTATCTTCAAGTTTTTCAGTTTGGTCATTTTGACAGGTGTGTTTTGGAACTAGGTAGTATTTGCCTACATATCTTTATCTCTGATAAATTGAGGACTTTACCATGGATATTTTCACTTGCAACAATCTGAATGGCAAACTCACAATGTTTATCAAGCTCCCTACTACTTATCCCCTTTACAGAATTGAGATCTGCTGGTTTATCGCTTGTTTGGCTTGCTTAGGGTTACCATCTGTTTACTTTCTTCCTCAGTTTAGCTGCTTGTGGGCATCTTTCCCCTGCTTTCCCCCAAAAGATTTTACCACGGTAAAATTTTCTTCCTGAGGCAGTTTAAGTATCATAGTACCCCAGCTTCTCAATGCTTGCTCCACTTTTTCTTTCAGTGGAGATCATTACTGAATTCATGTTTGTGGTTCACATATTCATAGATTAGAAATACATTTTATTCTTTATACACAGACTGTGCTTTATGTTGCACACTTATGCAAAGGACATGTTCTATATAAATCTTACAAATGAAAATGTGGATGTGAACATGCAAATCTGGTAAAATTGTGAGTTGAGATATAAATAGAGGAGTCAAATATATGAAACATTTTCTTCAGGCAGGAAAAATAGATCAAGAGAGACAGAAAAAGTTTTGTTTCAGTGCTTGGAATCTTGTTTTCTGCCAAACTCAAGGAATGCAAACAACAATATTGACTTTGTAAGGTCAAACATACTGAGTTTTAAACAAAATGAATACAATCAAAAGAATATTTTCAATGCACATTAGAAAAAGAAAAAGTATTCTCTCAAAAAGCAACAATGTCTTACTTGTCAATACCATTTTAATCCTCACAGGCAAAGCAGTATATTTTACATTTTCTGCTGAGTCACAGAAAAAGCAACTAGAACTTATTAAGAGACTACAAAGTTTTGGAAATTTTCCTGGATTAATTTAACTATCACAAAAATCCTTTGCAAAGAATAATATTATATATATTTATACTTATTTATATTTTCACATACATATTATGATTTTTAAAAGCAAAATATGTAAATAAGAAGTTAAGTGATCTGTTTGAAGTCTTAAATTTGAAGAGAAATAGGTACACGAATTGAACTTAAATCTTTCCAACACAGTCAAACATTATTGTAGGGAGAGTGCGGGAAAGGGTACGAAGAGGGATGTAAAACTAATTAAGATGTATTATATTCTCATACCAACCCCCCAGGATGAATCAATCATCATGTGTTACAAATATGTACTGAAAAAACATAGATTTTAAAAGCAAAACAGGTAAAAGTTCTGTGATGGTTTGTCTCTGGCTATCCCCCAAAGCCTCATGCAGTCTTGGAGGGGTGCAGGCATTTCACAGGTGGCTGAATCAAGAGTTTATAATGGGTTCATTGTCTAGTGCTGGGATTGGAGGTATGGGAGCTATGCGTGCCCTAGGGTGGGTAGCCTGCATACAGTATAAAGGAAGAAAAGATACTTGTTTCCCCACTTTGTACTTTTGCTTTTGGTATCTTCTGCTGCCAAAAATGGTTGCCCCTTGGCCTTGTATCAACCTACCTTGAACCCAGCTTATTATGGATTGAAACCTACACAAACTGAGAGATAAACTTTGCCTTTTTTAAAATTTTGCTTTCAGGTATTTTGTCCCAGTAATGAAAGAAAAGTAAGTAAGACAGAACTTGGTATCAGAGAAGTGGAGTCATTGCTGTGACTATACCTGACCATATGGTTCAAGAGCTTTTGGAAATGGCTTGTGGGTGGAGTTTGACAAGGTCTGGAGATGTTGCTTGAAAGGGCAGATCTGGAATGCCTTAGGCTGTTCCATATGGGAGATTCTGGTCATAGCTTAGAAGACTAAAACCCAGTAAGGACCAGGCTTGGAAGGACCACACTGATGGCTGGTCTCCATATGATGTATGTTATGGCTTGACAGAATGTTTGTCTGCATTTTGCTCATGTTTTGAAATCTTTCCTGAGACTGAGATTAAGGGTGATGCACTAATTAATATGGCAGAAGAAATTTCAAGGTAGTCAAAGTTTGAGGCCGTAACACAGCTACTTTTGGGGTCTCTTAGCCATATATATGTTGACAATCAAGAGCAAAGAACCAAGTAGGATGATATAAAATGTTATGAGTTTGACCATAAGGAAACCCCTAGTAAAGCTGTGGCCTGCAAAATTAAAGCAGAGGAGATCTTGATTGCAGAGAAGGAAAGAGACAATAGAAAAGATGGCCTGTCGACATCAGAGGGAAAAGCATGGATCTACCCTTTCAGTCTGAAAACTGCAAAAACTGAAAGAATTTGCTTTTAGAAGAAAGCCACAGAGCATCATATTCCGGGGAGTTTGTTTCTTAGAATTGGATTCAGAGTGCTCAGTGATCCTGGCTACTGCTTCAGCTGGTAGCCAACCTTGACAACATCCAGGTGTCCCTGGTTTTAGGTATATGCAGAATGTGGAGTTAAGTATATACCGAATGTGGAGTTAAGAAGGCTTCAAATTCAAGTTCATAAGTCCTCACAGGCCAGGTAGGGTACCCCTGAGAAGGCAGTGTGTGAAGCTTTGTATGTGAAGAAAAAAGTGCCATGTAAATCCCAGAAGTTTGGAAAAGTCAGTGGATCATTTAAGGGAAGCTGCAAGAAGGGAGCAAAGCAGGCCCAATAGAGACGTCATGGAATATACAATCACTGGAAATGCTGTACTGGTGGAGCCACCCAAGTCCTTTGGTGTTCACAACTTACTACAGGTTGCATTGGGTGTTGCACATGGAACTACAGGACTTCATGTTTGCTCTGCTAGATTTTGGACTTACTTTGGTTCCAACCCTCTGTATCCTTCATTAGTAACTTTTAGAATGGAAATGTGTGCCTTGTAATATTGAATTTTGGAAGTGTTTAATTTTCTTTTCATTTGTACAGAGGCTCACAGCTAAGAGTATGGACTTGAAATTTTCAGCAATGATGAACTATTAGTTCTTAGAGATAGACTCATTGAATTTGCATGAAGGGATGTATATGAGATGTTTGGGGTCCAGGAGTGAAATGCTCTGGTTTGTATCTGGATTTCCTCTCAAAGCCTCATGCAGTTTTGGGAAGCAGGCTTTTCAGAGGTGGTTGAATCTAGAGTTTGTGACTGGTTCATTGTTTAGTGCTAGAGTTATGAATTCTACACTTGCCCAGGGGTGTGTAGCCCACATACAATATACAGCAGGAAATGAGGCTTTTTCCTTTATTCTTGTTTCTTTTGGTATCATCTGCTGCCAAGAATGGTAGCCTGTCTGCTATGTGACACAGTGTCTTAAAACCAGCTTACTGTAGACTGAAACCTCCACAAATTGTGAACTAATCTGTCCTCCTTTAATTTTTTTTTTATTTTAAAGAGAATAAAACAAAAGAGGGCAGAACAAAGCAGATCGGAACAGAACAACATCAGCAAAACAACACTTTACAATAAGACAACCGGACATTAAGAGTAGCTATCAAAATATCTCTTTCTCTGCTATAGTTGAGCACAGTTTCAAATACAATAATATCAAACATAACACAATAGTATAAAACCATTCAAGAGAATGAAAGAATTACAGGACATTCTGAACTGAATAACTATGATCAATGGATACTATAATATCTCATTTTCAATAAAAAGATTTGTTTATACTATCACATAAATTAAATTCCCCGTAAGACACAACATGATAGAACCTATGGTAATAGCAGAGTAGATTCATGGTAGGACTTCTAAGCAAGATGATATTAAATCAGCAATAGCTGTCATAATGTTTTATTCTCTTCAAAACAGCTGTTCATAGCATCACATATAAAGTCAAACAAAACAGGATAAAACCCTTCCAACTGATGAATGAAAACATTCAAAGCTATGAGATGGGGACTCATGATTACCATAAAATCTTATATACTATTACCAACTCTCATACTAGGGAGACTATATGGTATTTACACATTTGAGTTTGGTTTATTTCGCTTATGCGTATGGTCTCAAGTTGTGTCCATTTATTTATAAATAGCTCAATGTGATCATTCTTTATAGCTGAGTAGTACTCCATTGTATACAAATGCCACAACTTTTTTATCCATTTCTCAGTTGATGGGCACTTCGGTTGTTTCCAAGATCTGGCTATTACAAATTGTGCTGCTATAAACATGGATGCACATATATCACTGGGGTATGATGTTTTCAGTTCTTCTGGGAATATGTCTAGAAGTGGAACAGCTGGGTCAAATGGGACTTCCAAACACACCTTTATGATGAATCTCCAGACTGACCTCCACAGTGGTTGCACCAGTCTACACTCCCACCAACAGTGCAGAAAAGTTCCTTTTTCCCCACAGCCTCTCCACACTTGTTGTTGGTAGATTTTTCTATCGTGGCCATTCTTTCTGGGGTGAGATGGAATCTCAGTGTAGTTTTAATTTGCATTTCTCTCATGACGAATGATGATGAACATTTCTTCATGTATTTATTTGCCATTCGTATTTCTTCATCTGAGAACTGTGTATTCATTTCAGATGCCCATATTTGGATTGGGTCTTTGAATTTTGTGGGTCTGATTTTTTTAAATTCTTTATACGTTCTAGACAGAAGTCCTTTGTCTGAAGGAAAGAAACCCATGGGGGCACAATCCCCTGTCCAGGGGTGCGGATATGAACTCAACTGCTGGCAGTGCAGATCTTAAGCTCTCCCCAGGCCAGCCCAAATGAGCCCAGAGTTCTTGTGCAAGGTTTCTGCCTCCTGAACTGAAACAAGGCCACTGGGTGTGGTTGACTGAGGCCCTGCCACCTGCTGGACTCAGTCCAGCATCTCGGTAGCTCCCCAGAAACTCAAAAGCAGGGAGCCTGTCCTCCTTTAACTTTAGATGCTAGAAATTTTGTCTGAATAATGACAGAAAAGTAACTAATCCAATTATCTTTCAAACTTCAGCTCTCAAAAACTGTTTATGATTTTTAAAATCTGCTAATTTTATGATGTACAATTTTAAATATTGATAATTTCATATATATGTGTGAATATGTATATATATATATATATATATATATATATATTATGTTGAGTTTGTTATTCTTTGCTATGACATTTATGTATGTTTCCAGACCAACCTTTGATATATTCTCCATTCCTGCATCCCATATGACTAAACAATTTGGCTTTTTCCATCAATGTGCATCCAATCTGAAGCATGCTTTCCAATGGAACTGCTAAACTTCAAAATCATGAAGGACTAGAACATAGGATTAAAACATAACATGGAGGTTCAAACAACTTTGGTGAAATCTCAGCTTAGTGACTTGTAGCATTGAAGAATTCATTTCATCTTTTGGTTATTTAGGTCTCAAAATCTGCAGAGTGAGGGTAATCGTAGTTTTCAACTCATAGAATAGTGAGAATCTAATAACTTCATCTAAGGATTATGCCTGAAACTTTCTCCTGATTATAGTAGAAGTTTAATAAAAATTCATTATTATTATATTTTCTATTTCTTTATGTTATTTTCTTTATTCAAAAAAATGATACCCTAATCTACAAAATCACTTGTGTTCTGTTGCATACTTTGAGTTCTGTAATAGCTTCATGAATTCATATGGGTTGTTTCTTTTACCTTAAATTTTTTCCTGTACATTATAAGTTTGGAAGACTGATTTTTTTTTCAGGATCAAGATCAGATCTGGTCTCACCTCATTTTGGAAGATTTTTTTTCTTTTTTCATGGCACAGTTAGCTGCTATTTCTTTAAGTTCCTACAATACCCAAGTATTTTATTAGAAAAATGTAATAGTATTTAAAAGGCTTATGTATCTACTTTAAAAGTACAGTTTATGAGATAGCAAGAACAACATCAAATTCATTTCTATACCTTCAGCAAATGGTGTGCTTTTGGTAGACACCAAATAAGTTTTTTATTCCCCTATATTGATGAATGAATGGGAAAGATGATTTTTTATAGTAATATAAGTATGATTTTCATGCTATGTGAGATCTTCACCATGATATTATTGGAAATTCCTTCCTATAAGTCTGCCATTTATATCTTATATTATTATTAACACAATAATTTTACTAATAACTTTTGGTATATGATTTTTCTTCTTATTCATTCTATAATAAAGTTTTAGGATATTTGACAAAAGGTTGTAAAAAGTTAAATATTTTTAGTGAAAATAAGGTTATCATCTTTGAGGGAAAATCAAGGAAAAAAGCAAAGATTTTTTACCTTTTATGTTAATGAGTGGTAGATCTGCTCTGAAACTATTCACAATGAATTTCTCAATTCTCATTCAATTTTTAAGTGAGGTTAGATAATTTTCAACTTCACAAAGTGATAAAAATATTTTTCAAGATATACTTTTGCAATGTTTTGAACATACTACATCAGTGTGTGTGTGTGTGTGTGTGTGTGTGTGTTTTCTGAGGGGTAATTTATATGTAGTAAAATGCCTATATTTTGTCTATCACTAATAGGGTGAACACACACCCAAATTCAGCAAGGGTTTCAGATTGGTTTCCCTGAACAACACAGTCTGAAATATGTCATGACTCCTGAGAGATGTTGATTAGGCAAGTGTCCTGAGAATTTTCATCTGTGGCAAAGATAGGATTGGATTTGGTCAAAAAGAAAAGGTAAGCTATGAAGCACTTGTAGTAGAGGTTCAAGTCAATTGATGAGCTGTAAAACTGAACATAACCTTACAAACTTCTGTGTAGAAGAGAAAAGATAATTCCCTTGGACCTCACCACAAATACCTGCATATCAATTTGATCTTTGTCATTAACTTCTCTTAGAAAGAGGTGTTACATTGGAGGAGCCAGTGCTCCTCAGTTGAGGCCATCTTTGTAAAGGAGGATATGGATGGCATACCACAGCACTTACTGGTCCTGGTTGCTGATTTATGTTTTTTTCTAAGTGTAATCATTAATAATATCTCTTTTAATATTCAAACTTATACTAAATTTAGCCACAAAATATTATTATCATCCTTTTCTCTAAGTATTGATAAGAAAATACAGGGTGATGAAATTTTAAAAATTATTAAGGTAAAAGCCATATGTCATTAATTTCCCTCAAAATATTCCTCCTTGCTTTGATCACACTAGCCCCATCTCATGGTTGCTACCTTCTGCAGCAGTTCTGAATGTTCTTTTTAATAAATGTCTTTATGTAGTATGTTAATGAATGTTGCTGCGTAGTGCCATCCAGTGAGAAAAGACAGTCTGTAAAAACATTATAGCATGTCCTTGTCCATCTTGTTAAATGGATCTGTCACTGGGGAGCTTGTGGCCCTTTCCTAAAGTCATAGGGCCATAAAAGATAAACAGTTTGAGTTGATTCAGGACATCAAAGCTACCATTATAGCACAAGTATGACATTCATTGAAGAACATTTCCAGAACTACTTCATAAAGTAACAAGAATAATAAGTACCTTAGAAGAAAAGAGAAATATTTTGAGGAGGATAACAACAATGCATCCTTTAATATATTTTAAAATTTTGATCTTTCATGTATTTTGTGATTTTACCTCATATGTTCCCTGACCATCATGGACCGGGGGGGGCAGGAAGAATAAAGAGGAAATAATAATGCAAGGTACATTCTAAATGCAAAAGAAGAGAAACTTACATCCACCATATTTTATCCAGGAAGAAGTTTAGAAAGAAAAAAGTGACAGAAGTGGAGTATATTTCACTTTCTCTGCCTCAGTGTACAATTCGGGGGAGAGGCAGGTAATAGAAACATTAGAGCGAAATGGAGCTTGGGGACATCTAAGAATATCACAAGTTCAGAGACAAACTTCCCTAAGCAGCTTGTTACAATCAGCCTAATAGCTTCAAAACTCTAGGAGAAGCTCTGTGTGTGCAATATTAGATGTAGCCAGATAGAGCAAGACAGCTCACTGAATTCAGAGCATGAGGTGAAGTGTGCAGAAAATTGTAACTCTTACATGTCTGGAGACACAAAAATGGTAATAGATCTCAGAAGATCTTTTACAGGAACAGAGTGACTTCAAAGTCTCCCATTATAGCTATGTGTGATTTTACAGCAGAGACCCAGATCAGATAAACCACTGTGACAGAGGCCAAGAAAAATGCAGAGAGCACAGTGATCTCTCCTATCTCTTCTCTGTCACTTTACCAAAAATGTATTTCACAGTTCAAAAGCAATTGTTGCAAAACAATGATTGTTCCATGTTGTATGAGGGTAAATTATAATAATCCTAGACTCTCCACATCCTCATATACACCTTGGTTGGCTTCATTTATCTGTGAGCTAGAAATGACAACAGGTTTGTATAGCAAGTCTCTTTTCTTCTTGTCAGTAAGGTAAATATTTGTTAGGTACAGACATGGGAAGACCAAAGTTTTAGTGTGAGTAAGTCTCTGTATGATACTAAAGAATATTAATTGCCCATATATACCACATTTATTTCTAAAAATCTGTTCTTCAATAGTGAAGGCCTGACCATATTTCAATGATTTTATGACTCTCATCCTTGCTATATTTTAATAAGTCTGGACTTGGCATATATATTGCAACCAGTGAAATACACAGTCCCTTTTGGCCAAGTGATAGCCTTAAAATGGATCACTGAATATACAACCATGAATATCCCAAATTCTAGGTCAAGTCAAATTAATTAGATATCAAATAAACAGGGAAAATTCTGAAAATTGTTTTGAAGCTTTAGGAATCAAATTAATGAAAAAAATACATCAGAAATGTATAGGAACATTTTTAAAGCATGAATCAAAACCATGCTTGTTCTGTATCATTGAAAATCCAGTTTAAAATCCACACTTGAAGTCTCTGGTTTGCTTTTGCTGTTGCTATTGTTTCAGCAAAGTATTTTAAGAATGTTGTGCTACCAAATGTTCTGATGGCACCAAGGACAATTTAGTGTGAACAAAGCCCAGTCATTGACTCTCTTAGAGAATCAGAATTCAGAGAACCTTCAGAAATTTCTTCAAAATGTTTGGACATAATCTATTTTCATATTTGCATAAGACTAGTGCTTTACAAACAAATATGAATGAAAATTTATTTTATCAAGCATAAAGTAGAAATTATATGGAAGTACATTGTAAAATATTAGCTAGCAAGGTTATCTAATAAATACACAAAATAATAATGGTGTGCCTTAAATAATAGTGTATTTCTTTGAATTCAGAGAAATGTGATATTTTGGTTATTCTATTTATTTCTTTATGTCTCAATTATGTCAAATCTTGTGTGATAGAGAGTGATTTTATTTATGCAATTCTTCTTATCCCCTAATACTATTCTTAAAGGAGGAAAAAATAGAGTACATGATTCTAAAACACTGAGTTTTCCCATGAAAGGGATTGTTTTAAATAAAAGTTTTTTTTTTAAACTTGACGAGAGTGAGGTACATTTACTTGGTAGGCTTAACTGCAGTAGTAATAAAAATGTTGCGGAAGTTCACTTAATACCCATTACACTGCAGTAGTTATAATAAATGAAGAAGCTATGCTTAATTCATAAATGTTGGTAAATTCACAGCAAATACACAGTTTGCTTCTATTTATTGTTGAAGAAGGTGACAAAGCACTCTACCATTTTGAGTAAAATTCCTGAGATAACTCAGTGTGATAATTCTGAGTTGAACCCATGTCATTTAATTCCGAGGTCCACTTTCATCTTAATGCACTGTTTTTTTGCTATACACATTTTTTTTTCATTGTAGAGAATCTCAACTTGGAAATCTTTATTTTGTTAGGTAAAATAGGTAAGTACTGAGAAAGACTATTGAACTGCAAATATTAGGGAAAAATTTAGGTTTGTGAATGAAATTTTAATTTTGGGGGGTACCAGGAAAAGTTTATATCTGCAAAAGCAAAGCGAACTTTAACAAGAAAGTTGTTCAACACACATTTGAAATCAATCCATGGTTAACAAGGCTCAGCTTTGAAACTAATGAATATTTAATTAATGTCCTCATCAAGGAGACTTAATAAATTACTGTCAAAATTGTTATGCCTATTAACAGCCTTTCCAGGTCAAAAATGTATCTAGAGCAAAAGTTCAGACAAGATGATCAAGATTCAAAGAATGTTGAGCTGGCAAGGTCATTAGAGAGCATATCATCTGGGACTTCCCAACATGTGTTCTATTTAACACAGTTCCCAGGTCTTGTCTAAGAACAGGGGATCCTTTTGTCAAATGAGGTAAAAGGGTAATAATCTGAGAGACTCACATGGCCCATTAGTCTAGCAAAACCTCCAAGAATAAAACACTATTAAATCAATTTACCCCAGCCCTTTCTAAAAGTCTTTGCATTATAGATTAACCTTGGTGTTTTTTAGCACATATCAATATCCCAAGGAACATGTGGTACTTGGAATGCAGTCTTAATCCATTTTTTGTTTCTATAATAAAACACTACAGTTTGAACTCTTCATAAAGCAAAGAGGCTTATTTAAATTATAGATTTACAGGTTAAAAGTCCAAGATTGGGAAAAGATGGTGGACCTATAGGTAGCAGGATATGGAGCCTCTCTGAGAGAGACAGCTCAAATGCCAGAATAGAACACCCTAGAGAGACCCAAACAGAGGGAGATGGATTCTCTCAACCCAGGAAGAAACTGAAGTGAAGAAAACTACTCAAATATGAGGTCCCGGGCTACCATTAGAGAAGCCAAGATGGGTGAGCACAGCTCTCACTGAGCCACCTGAATTCGTGCTTGAGATCGACCTGAGCGACCGAACCTGCACCGATGAAACTGGCTTGAGCGGCCTGAGTGTGGAGCTGAACAGCCCTGAACATGACTCGCCTGAAACAGGCCCTGCATGTGACCCACCTAGAGGCACTGTGAATTCTCACTGCAGCCATGCTGAGGTCAGAGGTTGGGGCACCCAGCAGTTCTCAGGGGCTGGCATCAACACTCAGTGATTGATAGGAATAAGACCCTCTCACAGGAAATGGGCAAACAACTGGATAACATGTCGGAGTTGAGCAGGATGGCCCTAACTCTGTAAGGAAGTGGCTTCAATTGGTTGCTCCCCTCGTGGAGCGGGTTGGTGGGATCTGCTTGGACTGGGCTGAGACCCAGTGGGTCATCACAAATCAATTCCCTGAGCTCGGCACAGTGAAGGCCCATGAAGGTTGACTGGCCCGGAGGGGAGGAGCCAGCACACACAGCCCTTGCTTGCACTTCAGTCTCTGATAGCAGACCGCAGAGGGCAGAGCCCCTAGCCTGCAAGCTCCAGAAGAAACCTAACCAACAAGAAAAGGGGCTGGGATGTACACTATACACTTGTATGGAAGGAACCAAAAACATGACAACAGAGAGAAATGAGAAAAAGCCCCCAGGCCCCAACCCTGAGAATATTGATCCAGGAGAGGTAAATACAAAAGAGATTGAGGGCAGCAAACATGCAACATCAAACACAGCATCAGTGGACATACAGAGATATCTTCGGGACCCCATAAACGAGATCAAAACTGAAATATTAATTCAAGTTAAACAAGAGATAAGTAGATTAATAAAAGAAAGGCTGGAGACCTCTCAAGAAGACACAGACAGAAGAATGGAGGAACACAAAAGGAGAGAAACATTTAATGAAGAATGTAAAGAAAACCTAGATTCATGAAGCAGATTCAAAGAGATTACCAGGAAACTAAAGACTCCATAGAAAGTTGGCAAAACTGCTTGAAAGAAACTAAAGATAGACTGTCAAAAATTGAACACAGGCTTGCAGTGTTCAAGGGAAGATCTCTTAAAAATAACAAGGGAGCAGGCAGTAACAATACAAAGGCTAGAGGATGACAAGAGGATCTATAACCTAAGAATAAAGCATGTGAATGAAGAAGCAGGAGTCAAAACAGAGGAATTGCAAAGGCTATTCACAGAAATTATTAAGGAAAACTTCCCAAAGATAGAAAAAGGAAATGATATGTAGATGTATTAAGCATACAGAAATTCAGCCACCTACAACCAAAACAGAGCTACACCCAGACACATAATAATCAAGATCCCAGAAATTCAATATAAGAACAGAAAATTAAAAGCCATCAGAGAAAAGAAACAGATCACCTATAAAGGAAAACCTATCAAAATCATGGCAGATTTCTCGACAGAGACCATCAAGTCAAGAAGAGCTTGGAGTGAAATAATTCAAGCCCTGAAGGAGAACAACCTCCAGTCTAGATTGATGTATAGTACAGAACTCTTAATAGAAATTAATGAATAAGTAAGGTGCTCCCATGACAAAGAGGAACTGGTAGAATTTGTGACCACCAATCCAACCCTACAAAAACACTGAGAGACATTTTAGAGAGTGAGAAAAAGAATACAAGCATTTCAGGAACAGTGGCCTCAGTGAACAGGGCAGACAGTGGAGTGGAAGAGAAAAATAAACAACCAATGGCAGAAAAATGTAATAGCAGATATGAGGCAGAGGAGATTGGCTGTAATCTCTAATATAGAGGGCCTCAAAATACTAGCAGAGAGAAACACCGGCAGAGAAGATCAGAAGATAGGGTGCATTGAGATGCTCTTTACAAGGAGGCAGTGGGACCCTAAATAAGCAGTGCACCCTATGGGAGTGAAAGGGGAGGAACTGTCTAAAAAAGGAAGGCAGAGGATATTGCAAATGGGGTAACAAGATTTAAAATCTACATTATTCTTATCACTCTGCTTGGATGGATTACATGCTGTTCCAGTTTGTCTACTTATACTAGTATTGAGGACACAGTTGGCTATCCCAAAAATAAGAGGACATTATGGTAATCATCCCTAATTTTCCTATCAAATTAATCTGAAGCCCTTTGTAACTTATACTGTCTAATTATGGCTGATCTTATTTGAATCTGGTTTGTTAGATTGCTATTTTGTATTGACTGATTTTATTCAAATCTGTTATGATTGATAGCATCAAGTCTAAGAGTATAGGCAACTGAAAATGACAAGATTCACTAAGATACCCACTCTGGTTTGATTATTGCCTGATTTGAAGTCTTATAATCTCTCCAATGCTTGTTTTTCCTAATGTTGTTATACACTGCTGAGACATCATGATAACCATAGTAGATCACCTTGTATTGTGGTTTTATATGACTTTTTGCTTCATGCTTTTCTAGGAATTGTTTTGTTTTGTCTTGCTTTGTTTTGTTTTTCCCTCTAATACAGAAATGGTAGATATACATGTAGAGACTCATGCATGTGTAGAGCTTATAAACAGTTTATGAGAACCAACTATATAACACATGTTGAAATGAACAACTACTTTGAAGAAAAAGAGACATTGCAATACCCAGTGCTAAATCTGTAATGTCATGATGTGAAATCCAGCAATACTATTATGCTTTGTTCAAAGTGATATTAGCTTGTTTTGTTTTGTTTAAGTTCAACACACAGGAAGGTATGGACAGCTGTTTTGAAGAGAATGAGAGACACTTTGACAGCCATTCTTGGCTTCCCTATTTTCTGGTCTTAAACACTTGAAACACCTTCCTCATCCTGTTCAGATCAGTTCCATACCATTTTGTTTCATGTGAACTCCCTGTATGTGACAATATGGACAACTATTTGGAAGAATACAAGAGTCAATATGATAGAGAGTGAATATCTCCGATTTTCTAGCTTTGAAATTTATGTCTCTTACATTGCTTTCTTGTGATCTGCTTTATTCTATTTTGTTGTGTTTAATTTTACCCTTTTAATATAATTGCATGTATGTTTGAGTGTGTAAGATGGATGACCATATTGCTGTTTTTGTCAGATTGTGGAGCAGAACTGTTAACAGTCTCACTGTTTGAATGTCTACTTTGCATGTTTTAATTTTGTAATTTGAATAACTATTTCCAAGAAGTCAGTATGTAATTTGTCAAGTAATGATTTCTTAGTGGTTTTTGTTGTTGTTGTTCTTTTCCTTTTTTCCTTGGAATTCTGTATTGTTGCTACCCTTTATTCTGTTTTTTTTTTTGTTTGTTTGTTTTCTCTTTAAATAAAATTTTTAAAAAGGTCCAAGATTGGGAGGTCTCATTTGTCTGACCTCTGGTGAGGGGTCATTTCTTATCAATGTAAGGAAGCAGAAAGAGAAATAACCACATGTAGAAAGGATCAAGTTTGAATGGCTGCCTCCCTTTACAGTAACTTAATCACCAGGGATTTAGCCCAAGAATGTACTTTCAGGAGAAAGGCATTCATCCTCTCAACAAGGAAATGGTCACTTCTGATCTAATCTTACCCTGCTGGACTCCACCTTTTAAAGCGTCCACCTTTTTCAACATTTGCACACGGGATCATATACCTAGCACGTGAGCCTTTGGTGAACACACACAGATCATAAAGAATGTTTTTTGTAAACAATGATTTAATGTAAGTTGCCTATTAGTTTTGACCAAAATGAGGAAGATAAAGTCCAGGAATGCTGAGAGACCTAGCCTGGCCATTCTGTTTGGCCAGTGACAGAGCTGCTGTGTCTGGTGACCCAGCCCCACTGCTTTTTCCCACTACAAAGAGTTCAGAGCCTATGCTTTGGGCTTCTCATACATTCATTCTGATTTGATGGCTTTTAGTGAGCTCATGAGTTTCATATCCTTCCTGCTTGTTTAAACACACACCTGAGATACTGGGTTTCTCTTTTACAGTTATACAAAGCTCCAGCTTCACTTCAATATTTAATCAAATCTTTAGCATCTTCCCCCTGACTCATTCCCCAGAGCTGCTAATTGCTTTATATACATCTCTGCCTTGACTATTCTAAATTGTGAAAAGGTTTGAATAGATACAGGGTTTAAATTTGATTTACAAAAAAAAATCTCTTAAGTGTTCTTCATTGCCATTAGTGAGAAGTATCCTTATTTCTTTTGTGTTTGAAGAGGTGTTAATTAAACCTTTGAGTTAATTTAAAATTAGCAGTGGATATAATTTGATGTCTTTCTATTGAATCAGCAAGTTCTAAATGAAATTTCTCAGGTCAGGAAAGTTCCTATTTTAGGTGTGCTTAATCTAGGTGAATACATAATTTCTGAGGATAAATCATTCTTCATGTTGTAATTGTATTATGTAGGAAGGAAATATAAAAACCGAATCCCATCCATTTTGAAATGGAAAAAGACTCAGCTATCTGGATTCATGGACTCTTTCAAAAAACCAAGAGAGATCACTAGCATTCATGGACTTTTCATTTGATAACACTAGGTTCGTAACTCTGTCACAGATAGCAAGATTCTTGGAGATCACGTTGTTCCCTTTCCTTACTGTGAAGATGTAAACAATGAAACTCATGAAATGGAGTAATGAACACAGGATCACATTTTAACATAGTAGCAATGTATGAAATTAGACCAGTTTTTCTTACTTCCTCTCCCACAGAGGAAGTTAGGAGTGCCACAAACTGGTAGGTCAAGCTATTTTTCCTTATGGTGATTATATGGAGGTAAAAATTATTGCAGCACTATGAATTTCAAACCAAGACATAATGAATCCTTATTGCTTCTGGTTGTCTGGGGAATTCACTTTTTTTCCTGTTGCACAGTAAGTTATCATGAATGCAAACATTTTAAACCACACATACTTAGCCAGGATGGTGACTCAAACTCAGTTCCAGCTACTCAGGAGGCTGAGGCAGGAGAATTGTCTTAGTTTAGGTCTCACACTCATGGCAAACCTTTTACAGCTTTCACTAACAAATATCCTACTGCAGCATGCATGCCATAGGTTTTCCACCACTGGTAGTAGTTCAAGATGAGTCTATAAAATCCCCATTTGAACCAAAAGCAAACAAACAAAAACTACCACCCCTTGCAAGGAATAAATTTATGATATTGGTTTCTGTGCACGGCTCTTCTGGGAACTCTGCTCAGGAACAATGCTGCAATCAAGATGTCAGGTCTCTGTGTTTCCCTTCAACTGTGTGGAGTCCCATTCCAAGCTCACATGGTTGTCACAGTTAAATTTTGCTGTTCAAGTACTGGAATCCCAATTTCTTGCAGGATGTCAGATTTTCATTCTAACAGCCATGCACACTTCCTTACTGTACGACTCCCTCACAAAATGCTAGCTTACTTTCTTCAAAGGCTGCAGGAGAACCTTTTCAATTCCTTTCCTAGGTGATTTGATTAGATCAGATCCACCTACGGTGTCTCCCTTATGATCAACTCAAAATAAAATGACTAGATCATTTTATTATATTTGAAAAATTCTTCCAATTTTGTCAAATAACTCAAGTTACTTAACGATGGGATTGACATCATCATGACTGCAGGTCTCATCCTATTCAATGGGGGAAGGGGTTGTACAGGTCGTGTTGAGGGGTCTTGAGCCATTTTAGAATTAAACCTGCTATAGATCATTATTTTAAATCCTTCTAGAGGATGGTTCATCATTAAGTTATGACACTTAAATTTTGGGCCTTTTCCTCCATGAGTTATTGTGAGTATTGGGAATGGTTGAAAGTAATAGAATGTACTAAGTAGTGCAAAGAAGGTGAGTTTTGGTAAGAAAGCAATTCCATATAAATGTATGTGTATATATGTTAACATTTTTGGTTCAAGAACAAAACGACCAAAAATACCCAACTATTTCTTATATTTTTTTTCTTATTCAAAATATGTATTCCCTTTCTTATCAAATCAGGTGTGTATGTGAGAATGCCTCAAAGTCAGCTCCTCAAATTGGTAGGCTTCGGGTCTCAAAATATCTGTCTCTACCATTGACTCCTACCTTCCACCAAGCTGCCTGTCTTTGAACTGCATTTGACAGTTTTATATAACAGTGAATAAATATTCAAAATACTGAAAAGAACAGCAAAAGATAAAAAAGGGAATTGAAGACAAAGATAGTTTGAAACTCAGAAACTATTTTTCCCATTTTGTAGCAGTAAAGCTTAAGTCTCAGAACGTATGTATCATATCCAGTACCACACAACTTCCTGATGAAACTTAATTTATCTCCCTGCAGAAAGTACAGGTTCTTTCTGTTGCTGAGCCCATCATGGTTCTTCACCAACTATATAGCCAATGAATCTTTAATTCCTAGATGCCTGCAGAGTGTTTATCAGCATTGTGAGCAAATCTGTATTCTAGGCACACATTTAACTTGGTTCACAAATTCCATATTGTAAATCCAGATTGAGGAGATGCTTGGTTTGCGAAGAGGCCTGTAGGCCACCACCAGCCAATAATTGCCCTGTGAAATATTCCCCTGAAGATCAAGGAATCTAATTTAATAAAGAAAGTAGAAAAATTAGACTTTGTCATGGTGGCTAAGGTCAGGTTTGGAAATAAGACTGACATGGATGTAAAATTGAGTCTATTTTTACCTTGGGCAAATCAAGCAAATTTCTTCTCTGTAAATTTAAGATAGTAATTCCTGTCACTTGAGATTATTTGCAAATTAAATGGAATAATTGATAGAAACTTCTCAGTAAAGCTGGAATAGCTTTCATCAGTGTTTAGGACAGATGAGGCTGTGCACGCCTGCACAAAGGTTCTGTCCCTATCTGATTTGAGAGAGGCTGCCTGAAGCATTCAGTACTGAACTGATTCCAATCCCTCACAGAAATTTGCACTGCAACATTTATATCTGTAAGTGATTTTACTGGACATTTTTAATGATAGATCTCAAATGGGTAGTTTGATAGATTTTATAAGTTAATGCATATGCTACTCACACTCTATCTCTTGTGTAATAGTTGATACAATGTGTCAAATTGAGAAGTTTAGAGGCTTAACTAAGCACTCAGAAGGGGAACAGGTCTTCACTTTGAAAACAACCTCATTCTGTGCAAGAGGAAGGCATGGAGATGGTGTGAGTGCTACACCCACCCATGGGCGGGTACCTTATATACAATAAATGGGAGAAGAGGCTTGCTGCCTCCTGACTTTTGGCTCTTACCGCTTTTGCTGTCTTCAGCCACCTTGAGCAGTTGCCTCTGTGCCATGCCACCTTGCAGTCCACTGATCGTGGACTGAAACCTCCACAAAATGTGAGTTAAATAAACTTTTCCTTCCTTAATTTTGGATGTTGGCTATTTGGTCCCAGCAATGGGAGAAAAGTAAGACTTCTTGTGCTCCATGCAGTCATTATCCTCAACTCTCAGCCAAGGCTAATTTCTACCCTGACTGTCATTGACATAAACTATGTTTCCTATTTTGAATTTAATATAAAATGAATTCTTAAAGTACTGTAGGTACTCCATTTTATCAGAATTATCCCTAAAAATTAAGATTGTGATCATAAGAACTGTGAATACAGCTGTATGTCACCCAATTTGTGTTGCCTCATTTATTTTCATTGTGTGACTATAACACAGCTAATTTGTCCATCTTACTATTGAAGAACATTTCTGTAGTTTCAAATTCATAGATGTTATAAACATGGTCATAATTAACATTTTAGTATGCATACATTCTAGAATTTCTGTGGGTAAGTATGTGCTATCTAGAAGTAGATTATTAACAATATACATAGGTTTAGTCCTAGTAGACATTGTGAAATATTCTTCAAAACAACTATACCAACTCACACTCCAACCAACAATGTAGCATCCCCATCTTTGCCAACACTTGGCATATCCTAAATGACTTAACTTTTTTCTATTATGAATTCCAAAAGCTCCAGTACTTCCCTAGTATTGCCACAGGCTGGTAATCAAGTCTTCAACACATGAATTTTTGGAAGACATTTTAGATCTGCACAGTAACATTTCACCCTTTGTCCCCAAGGGCTCATTTCTATCTTGAAATGCAAAATGCATTTGGTTTTCCAACAGCAGTCCACAAAGTCTTAACAGTTCTAGCCTTCAAAATTCTAAAACCAAAACCTTCTCTAAGACTCAAGGAAAACTATTAACTGTGAACCCCTGAAGAAAACAGAAAAAACAAGTTATGTATTTTGAATACACAATGGTGGGACAGGTTAATCATTCCCATTCCAATAGTACAGAATAAGAAGAAAGGAAAAATACAAAAGAAAGACCACAAACCCAAGAGGGCACACATTACATCCTGTAGCTCATGTCAGGCATCTGGGATGCACAGTAGAAGAATGTGGGCCCTCGAGGAAATAGGTAGCCCCACTCCCACAGTCTGGATGGTGCAGGCTGCATGCCCCCTTCTCTTGGACTGGCTTTACTTGCTGTCTATAAACACTCTATGTTCCTGGTATCTCTATCTTCTTAGAGTTTCTACTGTAGCTTCAAGTTTACTTCCACAATTTCACACATCCTATCAGGGACTGCTTGCAGGAATTTTCATACTGTTTCACTATCTGTCTTCTGGATGTTCCTATGAAATCTTGGTGGCAACATCTATGACACTATGACCTTTGCTTTCTCCATTCCTGCGAAACTAGCAACACACAGGGACGTGGTGGTACATTCCTGTAATCCCAGCACTCCTTGCAAGGAGGATCCTTGCAAGGTCAGACTAGCCTAGGCTACAAAGTGAGCTCAAGGCCAGTCTGAATTGCATAGCTAGCCTCTGTCTCAAAAAGATAAATAAAACAAGCAAAAAGAAAAAAACTAGCACCACATGAATGACACCAACATGTGTCACTAGATAGAGTCATAGCTGGGTCTGCCAGGACCATAGCTGGAGCCCCCTCTCCATTCTTTGAAGGTTGAATATGGGAAAGGGGTCCTGGTTAAATAGTTACCTAGATAGTGCTGTTGGAGGCCTCAGTGCACAGGGGCTTCCTTCTCAAATAAGATGGCCTTCAGAGCATGCAGCCTTGATGATTTCTGAGATACTCTCAAGGAATCTTTATATTGTCCCTGCACAAAGTACATGATTTCCTTTTAGCATTGTTAATATCTTTAATAACAGCATCTTCCCATGTAGTACCATAAACACTTTTGGTGATCAAGCTATAAGTTTTCCAAATCTCTCTGCTCTGCTTTTCGTTTCTGATTATTATAGGAAATGTAGTTAAAGGCAGCCGGCAATATCCCTACTGCTGCTGGGATTTTGTGCTATCTTGACATTTCCTTTGTCAGATAAAGGAACCAGTCACCCTTAAACTCAGCCTCCGATGAAGTATCAACACATGACCAAAATATAGACGAGCTCCTTGCTGGAAAGGAACATGCACGGCCTCTTGGTCACAGTTATAATTTCCACCTGAAATCACGTGATCCTGTCCTTGTCGTTTCTCTCTGCATTTCTATGGGATTCCAGTCTTCTGTGTCCTCATCAGAATCGACATGAAGCTCTTCTTACAGAATTCTAGCCTTTATCTAGAGAGCTTCTCCAAATTTTATGTTGGCCGAGAAATGAAGGGAGAAAAAGAGGAGTGGCTGGGGTCCCCAAATCCTCTGCAATGGCACGCCCTCAAACCCTCTTTCCTTCCTTAATACGCCTCCTCCTAAAAGTTGCCCCACATGCCAATAACACCGCAAGCTGACTCCCAAGATTTGAAATATGAGATGTGGGAACATTTGTGATTTAAATCATAACACTGATATTTCTTCTGTCAAAAATAAGTAAGAAAATAAACGGACAAATAAATAAAGAATGGCTGATGCTATGTCTCAGTGAGGGTATGTAAGTAACAACATATAGTATCACCCTCCTGTGCAGCACCATCATATGCACTTTGGATAGACTTCCAGCACTGAGAAATACTTTAAAAAATGAAAGTTATCCATGCATACAAGCATGTCAGTAAATCCATAGAACATGCGCTTAGTCACTCTAAATTATTCACATGTCACACATGTCCTTATGAGCAGCTTAAAACCATGCAATCCAACTGAACCACAATGTAAGCCAGATATATACTTTTAACAGATACATTAAAATAGTAAAAAAAACCCACATAAAATTAATAACATATTTCATTTAACTCAATATATTCACAATATTCTCATTTCAATACAAAAATAATAATTAGAATATTTTATATTATATTTTGGTGTGGGTTGATTTTTTGTAAATCAAAATAAATTTTACAGTTAAAGCATACAGCATATTCCAAATTGTACTAGTTGTATTTTCAGTGTTAAAAAGTCACATGTGTCCAGTAGCTTTGTATGGACAATGAGAACAATTTTTAAGGAAAGCATCAAAAACATTTAAAACTAATAATATAATTTCAGGAATAATTTGCATATTACCTGATTTATTTTGGAATAATTTTACATTTAAAGAAATGTCGCAGAGATTGTAAAGAATCTGTGTGTTCTACACTCAGTTTTCTCTGTTGTTAACATGACACATTTGTTATGATTAATAAGCAAACATTGATATATTATGATTAACTAAATTGCATATTTTATTGTGTTTTTTAATGTTCTTTTTCTGTTTCAAGATTCCAGTCAGGATTCCATATGCCAGTTGGATTATGTGTCCTTTTTATAAAACTTCATCATTTATAAAGCAGTGCTTTAGTTTCTAGTACTGCAAGATGATTCAAGTTTACTTTGTAAGTTTCATGCTCTAGTTCTAAATACTCTTATTACTTTAGGAAGCTTTTGACATTTTATGGGTGTTAGATTCCAAAATCTGTATGCTGTGCTACATAATTTTTTTCATTTAAAGTTCTGTTCTCTTCTATAAATGCACAGACAATGTAATGTGGTCAAATTTTTGGAATTTTGGAAATTGAGATTCTGAATTGATACTTTTGTGGCTTGCATCTTTCTTCTCCCTTTACTCCTACAGTTGTCATCAGGGGAAGACTAGATATGGACTAACCTTTCTCACTGAACAGAACTTTGTTCAAATAAAGATCGGCAAGTATTTCTTTGGGTTAGTGACTGAGACACTTCTCTGAACTAATCAGGATAATTAAAAGAGAATTGCACACAGAAAACTTTCTATAGGACTTTTCCATCAATACATCTTCTCGTAGATTTATCTAGTCTAGTAAATTAGATATTTGCTAGAGACTGTTTCCCTTGAACTTGAAAAGAAAACTTGGCCTTGGAACCCTACACACACCCTAATAACTATACCTTTAGTTTATTCAGAATAGTGTTATTTGCCAGGCACTTAGCTAATTTATTTGCAACACAATCTAATTCAATTCTTAAAGCAGACCTATACCTAGGTGTTATTAGCATCACTTCTATTTTAAAGCTGAGTAAAGTGAAATTTAATAGATGAGCTTGATTATGTTCATGAAGCTAGAAACAGACCTGAGGTGGAGATCTAAACTCTAATGTTCCGGGCTTTATTCACCTAACTCAGCTGTCTCTTCATGACCGCTATACAAAAAGGTTTCTCTAGAGACAGTCTTTTCAGCTTAGCCTGGTTCATATTGTAAAAAGGATTGCAACTATTTGCACTTAATAGACAATACTTTACATGTAATTTTAACAAACAACATTTGTTTTCAGAGCATTCTCAAATTGTGGCTCAGCATGTAAAATTACTGTAAACATAGCTAGAAATTTTAACCAAAATTTATTCATATAAAAACTTATGAGAAATGGGGGCATATGCAATGGCAGTTTTTCTGGACACCGGTATTGGAGTCGTTTGTCTGATGCCAAGGCATTCATTTCGTTGTCTATCCTCTAATAATCATCACAGGCCCATGCACACAACATTGCAAGGTTTAACTTTTTCATACTATTTTCTTACAATTCTGTATAATACATTATAGTTTGGATCAAAAGTTTCATCCAACAGTGTCATATGTTCAGAGGTGAGGTTTTCAGAAAGTAACTGGGTCACATGCATGCTATTCTCATCAATGGATTATCAGAATGTGTCACTAGGGAGCAGGACCCATTTGGAGGATTTAGGGCACTGGGGCATGTGTTTGAAGAGCAGTCTCCGGCTCTGGCTCTTCTACTTGCTGGATGCTTCCTGCCTGCCATGGCCTATGTAGCTTTCCTTTATCATGCCCTTTCACCATGGCATTTCTGCCTTGGAGAGAGCTGACCATGTACCAAAACCTCTGAAAGAGTGTATCAAAATAAATCTTCCCTCCTTTAGATTGCTGGTGTCAAACATTTTGAGCCAACAATGGAAAAGTGAAAGTTTCAATAAATAATTGATGAAACAGTGAATTAGAACTTTTCTCTTTAGAAAAATAGATGTTAGCCAAATCAGTCATTTCTTAATCTTCAGGTCCAGGATTCTTCCTTTTTCTTCCTTGTCATTTCTTCTTTGTAACAGCACTTTAACAGTCCTTCTTTATTCTTTTGTTTGAAAACCATATAAGCAGGCTCTAAATCCATCTAACATATAATAAGAATAGTAAATGACAAGTCTAGTATTAGTTTTGATTAGTACTATTAGCCCAGGTCCAAAGAGGGTTTTTGTTCTGTAGTTTTGAAAAACCAAAAAGGCACTTTCATGAAGCTTTATATGGATTCACCACAAAATGAATGACTGACACCCCAGGTTGTCAAAATGTCTAATTTCTTCAAAAGCTTCCAAACAAGATCAAGTAGAAGTAGATACTATTCATATTTCTAGAGAGACTGACATTTTAGAGTTTAACCTATTGTTCACTAAATTAATTTAAGTTTGACATTCTTGGTTCTCTCATTCTACTTTTGGGCATTTCCCTTAGAAACAATGTAATTAAGATTGGAGATGCTGCTTTGCAACCAAGTATAATATTGTGTCTATTGGATGCATTGTACTTAAAGAACGTAGAAAATTTCTTCTTATCATTTTCATCTTTTGGAGCACTGGGAACAACCTTGGGGATTCAAATCATAGTTTTAAATAAAGATTTATAGATATAATCCATGAATTGTATTAAATACTTCAACCACATAAAAGTGAAGCCTGCTTATCTTCCATTAAGAATTATAACCGGCTTGAGAGGGACCAGCAGGCATAAATGGACTATACTCAGTGAACTCCAGGCAGCAATCAGGGCCCAGAATCCACCCCTGGGCCCTGACCACATGGGCAGAATCCCAGCGTGCACGGGGCAAACCTGGAACTCCGCTCCCAGGCAGTTGTGTCTGAGGTCACCCAGGATGCACAAGAGGGACCAGCAGGCCTAACCGGTCTATACTGAGTGAACTTCAAGCAGTGAGAAGGGCCCATAATCCACTCCTGGGCCCTAACTGCAAGTGCTGCTGCAGAATCTCAGCTCACAGGGCAAACTTGGAACTTTGCTTCCAGAGGAACCTTGGACTACAGCGAATTATCTGTGCTAGCTTGAAGGGAGATTAAATGACTGCCTCACCTAAACAGAAGATCTCAGCTGGCTCCAGTCAGTGTTATGAGTGAGTATGCCCCTAAAACAGAGGTGTACAGTGGGTAAATAAGGCCAGTAATAAAGCTCCCTCCAATGAACTGTAAGACCTTGGTAAGTCTGACAAGAGTGAGGGTGACCCCTTCCTACACACAGAAAACATCAGGCAGGCTGGGGAGTGTGCCGAGAAGGACTGCTCCAATGTGAAGAAAATCAAAAGGGCTTACGAGAAACACAAGCACACAATAGGGACACAGTAGGGTCTCAGCCGACACAAACATTATAGACAGGGAGATTTGATGACCTGCAATAATCTGAAGATAAAGTAATAGCAGAAATTAAAGGTGGATCTACATCAATACTACTAGGCTTGTCAGCCCAGGAAGAATATAGGCCCTGCAGCAGGGAGTCAGGTTACTGGCCCACCTATTCATTGTGGGATCCAGCAATTGGACAAACATCAACCCTACAGTAGGACACCAAGGTACACACTACCAACAGTTGACACTATTGGGTCTGAAGGACCAAACACTAACTTGAAACAGGAAAATGGCAAAACGAAAAAGCAAAAGGCAATATCAAATATCTAGTCTACCAGGAGCAAGTACAGGAGACATTGAATTAGAGTAACACACCTAAATTCTCTGAAAAGATAGCAAATGAAATAAAAAACTCCATGAGGCCATATAGCAAATCAAATTAGAAGTACTCTCCCATGTAAAGATAGAAATAGCAACATTAGTAAAGGAGTTGCTGAGCACAGCTAAAGAAGAAATAGACAAAAAAGTACAGAAGGATGTGAAACTGATTGAAAACTTGAATGAACAATATAGAAAACAAGCAGAATTCATGTGGTAAACTGAAAGACGTACATAAGAAACAAAAAATTTTATTCAAAGCATGCAAAAACATTTAAATGAAGCTGTGGATAGGATTTTGGACCTTGAGGACAGGATCACAATTAGTGATCATGAAAGGATAGAACTTCTAAAAATAACAAAGCAGCATGAAATGACAATCTAGTAGCTTCAAGATGATGCCAATAGCAACAATATAAGATTGATAGGCATTAGTGAAGCTGCAGGAGTCAATACAAATGATGTAACTAAAATATTCACAGAAATAAAAGCAGAGAATTTCCCAAACATGGGGAAAATATCTGATATGCAGAAAAGTGAGGGATATAGAATGCCAAACAGTCACAACCAACATAAATCTACACCCAGACACATAATAATAAAGATCTCAGACATACAACATAGAAAGAGAATACTAACAGCTGTTAGAGAAAACACACATGTCGCCTACCGAGGAAAGCCCATTAGAATCACAGCAGACTTTTCAGCACAAACCCTCAAGTCAAGACATGCTTGTAGTGTGGTATTTCAAGCCCTGAAAGAAAAGAACTTTCAACCCAGACTGATGTATCCAGCAAAATTTTCATTCAGATTTAATGGAGAAACAAGATATTTCCATGACAAAGAACAACTAGGAAATTCATGTACAAAAAACCAATCCTAGAAAGAGTATTGAAAGACATACCAGATAGAGATAAAAATGACCACAGTCCCCGGAAGAACAGAACGAAACCACTAGGTAGGACAAGCAATTAAATAAGGGGCAAAAGCAGCAAGCAAACAATTGGAACATAACATGGCAAAGTTGAACCAGTATATATCAGTGAAATCCAGAAGTGTAAATGGCCTCAATACACCTATCAAAAGAAATAGGTTGACAGAATGGATCAGCAAACATGATCCCACAATATGCTGTACACAACAAACACATTTGATCCAAAAGGAAACTCATAGATTAAAAGTCAAAGGGTGGAAAATAGTATTCCATGCAACAGGAACCCAGAAAAAAGCAGATGTAAATATTCTGTTTTCAGACAATGTGAACTTCAAACCTAAAATGATTAAAAGAGAAAAAGAAGGTCTCTACATACTCGTAAGTGGAAAAATTCAAGAGAAGAACTAACAATTATAAACATTGTTTATATTTACCACCAAACACAGGAGCACCCAACTATATAAGACAGATATTAATGGACATGAACACTCAAATATACAAGAACACAATTATTACAGGAGATCTTAACAGCTATTGTCACAAAGAGATAGATCAACTAGACAAAAAGTCAGCAAAGAAATAATAAAACTGAATCATACCTGTGAGCAATTGGACTTAGTAGATGTTTACAGAGTGTTCCACCCAACCACATCAGAATACACATTCCTCCCAGCTGAGCTTGGGACATTCTCAAAACTAGAACATATATTATCCTATGAAACATTCATAAGTAAATGCAAAGGTATTGAAATTATCCCATGCATAATATCTGACCATAACACAATGAAATTGGAAATTAATGGCAAAAGAAACTACAAAACCTGCATAAATACTTGGAAATCAAATAGCAACCTTTTGAATAACCAGTGGGCTATAAATGAAATTAAAGAAGAAATAAAGCAATACCTACAATTCAATGAAAATGCAGACACAACATACTGTAATCTGTGGGATGCATTGAAAGTGGTCTTAAGAGGGAAATATATAGCAATAAACTGTCATACCAAGAAAACATAATGAGCACAAATAAACAACCTAATACTTCATCTCAAGCTTCTAGAAAAAGAAGAGTAAGTTAAACCCAAAGCTCACAGAAGAGAGGAAATAGTAAAGATTAGAGCAGAAATCAATGCAATTGAAGCTAAGAAAACAATACAAAGAATTAATGAATCAAAAAGCTATTTTTAAGAGAATAAAAAAAACTGACAAACCTCTATCTAACCTTAGAAAGAAAAACAAAGAAAAAAACCCAAATTCACACAATAAGGCCTGAAAAGGGGAAAATTAGTACAGATCCCATGAAAATTCAAAAGATCATAAATACCTACTTTGAAAATCTCTACTCACATAGAGAGGAAAACAGAGGAAATAGACAGATTTCTAGAAACATATGAACTACCAAAGCTCAACCAAGAAGATACAGAAATTTTGAATAACTCAATTTCAGGTATTGAAATTGAAAATATAATAAAAAACTTACCGACAAAGAAAAGCCCAGGTCCTGATGGATTCATGGCTGAATTCCTCAAGAAGTTTAGAGAATATTTGATGCCAATGCTCCTTAAACTCATCAACAAAATTGAAAAGAAAGCATTCCTCCCTAAATCATTCATGGAGGCAAGTATTACTCTCATAACAAAACCAGAGAAAGACCCAACCAAAAAGAAGAACTACAGGCCAATCTCACTAATGAACATTGATGCAAAGATTCTCAATAAAATTCTGGCAAATAGAATGCAGCAAATCATCAAGAAGATTATACATCATGACCAAGTGGGGTTCATTCCAGGAATGCAGGGATGGTTTAACATACGCAAATCAATAAATGTAATACACCACATCAACAGAGCCAAAAACAAAAACCACATGGTCATCTCAATAGATGCAGAAAAAGCTTTCGATAAAGTTCAACACACGTTCATGATAAAAACCCTTCAGAAACTTGGAATACACAGTGTCTACCTCAATTTTATAAAGCCCATCTATGAGAAACTAACAGCCAACATTATATTAAATGGACAAAAATTGAAAGCTTTCACTTTAAAATCAGGAGCAAGACAAGAATGTCCACTATCACCACTCCTTTTCAATATAGTTCTGGAAACACTAGCCAGTGCAATCAGACAAGGGAGAGAAATAAAATGAATAAAGATAGGAAAGGAAGAATTTAAATTATTACTATTTGAAGATGACATGATACTCTATATAGAAGACCCAAAAAACCCCATTAAATGACTAACAGAGGTAATAAACAAATTCAGCAGTGTAGCTGGATACAAAGTCAATACTCAAAAATCGATAGCATTCCTGTACACAAACAAGAAATTCACCGAGAGAGAAATAATGGAAATGTTGCCCTTCACCATAATATGTAAAAAAATGAAATATGTAGGAATCAACCTAAGAATGCAAAAGACCTATATGCTGAAAATTCTACTATGCTAAAAAACAAGATTGAAGAGGGTATTAGAAAATGGAAGGATATTCCTTGCTCTTGGCTAGGAAGAACCAACACTGTGAAAATGGCCATACTCCCAAAACTGTTATACAGATTTAATGCAATCTCAATCAAAATACCATTGACATGCCTCACAGATCTAGAGAAAACACTCCTAAAATTCACTGGGAATGAGAAGAAACCTAGAATAGCAAAGGTAATTCTGGGCAATAAAGGCATGGCAGGAGGCATCTCAATTCCTAACTTGAACCTGTACTACAAAGCCACAGTGATAAAATCAGCATGGTACTGACAAAGAAATAAACCTGAGGATTAATGGAACAGATTAGAAAATGAAAGTATAAGTACAGAGATAATCAGGCACCTGATATTTGACAAAGGGGCTAAAAATGTTCACTGGAGGAAGGATAGCCTCTTTAATAAATAGTGTTGGAAAAATTGGCTCTCTACATGCAGAAGACCGAAACTAGATCCATGCCCATCACCATGCAGAAAACTAAAGTCTAAATGGATCAAAGACCTAAACATTAAAAGAGAAACACTAAATCTACTAAAAGATAAGGAAGGTAGAATTCTTGGAGACATAGGGGTAGGCAGAGAATTCATGAACAAAACACAACCTGTATGGGAAATGGTTCAAAGAATCAACAACTGAGATCTCATGTTATTGAAAAGTTTCTGCACTTAAAAAGAAATCACCATCAGAGTGAAAAGAAAACCCACAGAATGGGAAAGAGTTTTTGCCAGCAACCCCTCAAACAAATGACTTATATCAAGAACATATAAAGAACTGAAAAACATCAAGCCCCCTCAATTCAAAGACCCTCTCCAAAAATGAGCATCTGAGATGAACACACAGTTCTCAGATGAAGATATACAATGGAAAATAAATACATGAAGAAATGTTCACCATCACTGGTCATTTGAGAAATGTAAATTAAAACAACACTGAGATCTGATCTCATACTGGAAAGAATAGCTACCATCAAGAAATCAACTGATAACAAATGTTGGTGAGGTTGCGGGGAAAAAGGAACACTGCTCCACTGTTGATGAGAGTGTGGACTGGTGCAGTCACTATGGAAATCAGTGTGGACAATTTTCAGAAGACTAGGATTGTAAGCTCCATTCAGCCCAGCTATTCCCCTCCTAGGTATTTTCCCAGAAAAACTGAGAAGGTCATATCACAGTGATATATGTGCACCCATGTTCATAGCAGCACAATTTGTAACAGCCAAATCTTGGAAACAACCAAGATGTCCATCAACCACAGAGTGGATAAAAAAGTTGTGGTATTTTTATACAATGGAGTATTACTCAGCTATGAAGAAGGATGATCTTGAGGCCTTCATAGGTAAATGGAGACAACTTGAGGCTATCCTCATTAGTGAAATAAATAAGAGTCATATTTATAAATATCACACTGTGTATCTAGTGTAAAATGTAATAAGAAATGTAAGAGTGATAAAACTCAAAATTTGTAATTGCTACTGTAAAAAAGAGAGTAAAAGAAAGTGCCTAAAGGATATACTTGCATGTATGGATAAGTGTATAAGATGGATGACCATGTTACTGTTTTTGTTAGATTGTGGAGCAGAACTGTTAAAAGGCTCATTGTTTGAATGTGTATTTTGTAGTTTTAATTTTGTAACTTGAACAATTTCCAAGACGACAGCATGTAATTTATCAAGTAATCATTTGTTAGTGTTTTTTGTTCTTCTCTTTCTCTCCTTTGAATTCTGTATTGTTGCTACCTTTTTTTCTGTTTTTTCTCTTTAAATAAAATTTTTAAAAAAGAATTATTCTGCAAACCTAGGCATTAATATATAGCCTACATTGTGATTTGACGGAAATCCTGAATATTCTCATTTGAATACAGGAGCCTTCCTCATCACTAGGCTTTGAAATTGGATCTGTTTCCATGTGGAGGATGCCTGCATGTCAGAAAGTGAAATGGGCTTTGAAATCACATAGGCTTTTATTAAGTCACTGTTCTTTTTACAAATTTGTATGCATCAGTGTGGGCCAACTTGTTTTAATGGATATAGAATAAGTTAAAAAATCCAACAGTACTTTTGCAAATATATGCTCACTGGTTGCTTTGTAAATCTTGCAGACATTATTTAGAACATGCATTATAATTCTATTACCAAGTTAGAATATGTGCATGCACATTTTGTGTGTTAACCTTTCCCTTTACTGCTGCTAGTCATGTATCTAAAATGCAGATTAATGTCACTGTCCAATTAAAAGATTTAGATAGTTTTGCATCACATGAAAAATTTAGTCCAAATCCCTGAGCAGACTAAGGTCAAAATTCAGTATACCACCCTTGCTCTGTCTCTTACCAGTTTCAATCTCTTTTTTGTGGCTCTTTCAAAAGTCTATGATTTTTCTTATAAAATATATAATTTGATAATTTTTCACATACACAGAGAGACATGAATAAACATACATACACTGATGAAGACAGTATTAATATTAAGATAATGTACATATAGGCTATCATTCTGAGAAATATTTCTTGTCATAATTCCTTGTATCTGCCCAACTCCAAGTCCCCACATAAATATTGATTTGCTTTTTTTCAGTAAGGGTTAGTTTGTATTTTACTACATTTTATTTTAAAGAGAATAAATCAAAACAGAACAAAGTTAATCAGAACAGAACAGTGCAAGCAACACAGGACTGCAAAACAAGACAACAGGAAATCAACAATGGCTACCACAATGTCGTGTTTTCATGAAAATAGTTGTCTGTACCAATGCACACAATCAAATCAAAGAAAATATTACAGAACAAAACCAAGGAAAAAAAAAGAATGAAACATTACATGATTTCAAAACAAGACAACAGGAAATCAACAATTCATACAATTGAAAATCATATAAGTATTTTGTTTTGTTTTGCTTTAAATCTGGCTTCTTTATTTTGGCAATATTATTACTTTATCTAGGATGTCACATGTGTTGTAATCAGTTGCTCTTCCTTCTGTAACAATACTGGAAATCAGTGGGGTAATAACCTTACCACAGGCCTATAACAAAAGACTGGGAACTGAGCCAAAAGAACTCAATATCCCACTTTTAATTAATTGGGAAGGCAGAATCTTATGACAGACACAAAACAAGAATTTCCTACACAGAGAATACATCCTTGAAAAACAGACTTTTCTGAGAAATTCCTTGATATTAATTATATACCTAAATACTACAAAAACTCACAATGAATACCACAGAAAATAAAATAAAAATGGTTTATAAATGGAAAATGACAGATGAAATATCAGAATACAACCTCAGATTTCCAGTTTACCCAGAACAAGTACAGAAGACATTAACATAGAATAAATTGGAAGATGCACACCTGAAATTTTGAAGTGATAACAGAAGTAAAGAAATAAATGAATTAAGCTATCAAGGAAATCGTATGAGAAATAATATCTCAGGTTAAAAAAAAGTTAACTTTTTAAAAAATACTTTATTTTGGGGTGTACTGGGAATCAAGTTTAGGACTTTGTGCTTGCCAGGCAGGTTCTGTGCCACTGAACAATATATTCTTGCCACTATTGCCAAAATTTATAAGGGAATTGCTTAATAAATCTATAGTAGAGTTAGGTAAAAAAAATGGATGATGATAGGAAAATAGTGGAAACCATGAATGATCAATATAGGAAAGAAATAGAATGCATGAAATGGATTCATAGAGAAAACCTGGAAATTAAGAATTCCTTTGGAAGCTGGCAAAACTGCTTGACTGAAACTGAAGAGAGACTTTCAGACCTCGAAGACAGTATGATGGCTAGCAATAATGAAAAAATCTTGAAAACAGCAAAAGATCAAGAACTAAAAATTCAGCATCTACAAGACAACATGAAGATAAATAATATAAGAATAATTGGTGTCAGTGATAAAGCAGATGTCAACAAAAATTACATAGAAAACCTATTTTCAGAAGTAATACCAGGAAATTTCCCAAGCACAGGAAATGTATCTGACATACAGATAAGTGAGACATATAGAACTCCAATAAGCCATAACCAAAATAAATCTACATCTAGACATATAATAATCAAGATTCCAGAATTTCAGCATAAGAACACAGTATTAAAAGCTGATAGAAAAAGGAAACACATTACCTATGAAGGAAAACCCATCTGAATCACAGCAGACTTCTCAACATAAACCCTTAATTCAAGAAGATCTTTGACTGCAGTATTTCAAGTCTTTAAAAAAAACAAATTCCAATGCAGATTGATGAACCTTGCAAAACTCTCATTTAAAATTAATGGAGAAAGAAGTTATTTCCTTGACAAGGAACATCTGAAGGAATTCATGACCACCAAACCAACGGTACTGAAAGATATTCTTGACAGAGATAAATATGAACACATTTCCAAGAACAACAGAAAGCAACTAATCAAAAGGGAAAAGTAATGAACCAACAGTAGGAAAATAACACAACAAAGATAAGCTAGTACATATCAAACATAGCCAGCAATAAAAATGGGCTCAATTATCCAGTCAAAAGAAACAGATTTGCAAAATGGATTAAGAAACAACATCCAACGATATGCTGAACATGAGAAACACATTTAACTCAAAATGAAATTATAGAGGAAAAGTCAAAGAATGGGAAAAAATACTCCATGCAACAGGAACCCAGAAAAAAGCAGATCCAGAAAAAAATCAGACTATTATGATTACAGACAATGTGAATTTAATACAAAGGATGATCAAAAGAGATAAACAAAGTCACTACTTTGGGAAAAAATCAAGAGGAAGAGATAACAATCATAAATACATATGCACATAATGCAGGAATATAAAACTATATAAGACAAATATTACTAGACATGAAAAATCAAATATGCAACAACGTAGTTTAATAGGGTACTATAATAACCTATTGTCACAAAGAGACAATGAATGTGACAAACAAATCAGCAGAGAAATAACAGAATTGAACCAAACTTGTGATCAAACCGACTTAGTTGATGGTTAAATACACATTCAACTGCAAACATGACATTTTCTAAAATTGATCATATACAAGCCCCAAAAGCATGTTTAAGTAAATGTAAAAGAAATGAAATTATCTGATGCTTATTAGCTAACATACTGCAATGAAATTAGAAATTTAAAAAAACCTGCAAAAACACTGTAAACACCTAGAAATTAATTAACACCCTACTGAAAAACAAATGAGTTCCAGGTGAATTTAAAGAAGAAATTCA
This sequence comes from Dolichotis patagonum, assembly GCA_004027295.1. Lineage (NCBI taxonomy): Eukaryota > Metazoa > Chordata > Mammalia > Rodentia > Caviidae > Dolichotis > Dolichotis patagonum. The sequence goes on from PVJX010006830.1 coordinate 47,323, forward strand.
ACAATATCTACAGTCAAACAAAACTGCAAATACAGCTTACTGGAACCTGTGGGATGCAAAGCAATTGGTTTTAAGGGGCAAATATGTAATGATGATATCTCACATCAGAAAAATACAACAGGCACAAACAAACAACCTAATGTTGCTCCTCAACAACAAAAGCCCAGGTCCTGATGAATTTATGACTGAATTCTACAAGAAATTTAGGAAAAATTTAATGCCAATACTCCTCAAAGATTTTAATGAAATTGAAAGGGAAGCAATTTTCTCTGCCTCTTTTTCTGGAGGAAACTATTATCCTGACATCAAAACTGGAGAAAGACCCAATGGAAAAAGAAAACAAGTCAGTCACTCTACTAAACATAGAAGAAAAAATTCTCAATAAAATACCATCAGACTGAATGCAGCAAATCACTGAGAAGATTATGCACCATGACCAACTGAGATTCATCACAGGAATGCAGGATGGATCAACATATGTAAGTCAGTAAATCTTACACACAGTATCAACAGAGCCAAAGACAAAAGTCACATGATCATCTCAATATACTCACAAAACATATTTATTTAACACTCATTATGACAAAAAAAAACCCTACAGAATATTGAAACAGATGGTCTTCACCTCAAACTAATAAAACCCATCTATGACAAACAAATAGCCAACATCATACTAAATGAACAAAAGCAAAAAGCTTTCAATATAAAATCAGGAACAAGATAAGGATGTCCACTGTCACTACTCCTATTCAATATAGTTCTGGAAACATTAGTTAGAGCAATCAGGCATGAGAGAGAAATAAAAGCAGTAAAGATAGGAAAGGAAGAAATTAAACTATCATTATTTACAGATGATAGGATGCTCTACATAGAAGACCACAAAAACTTCCCCAGAAGATTACTAGAGTTAATAAGCAAATTCAGCAGTATAGCTGGATAAAAAGTCAAAACTCAAAAATCAATAGCATTCCTATACACAAACAACAAACTCACTGAGAATACAATTAGGAGAACAATACCCTTCATTATAACATCCAAAAAATGAAACACTTATAAATCAGTATAACAAACAAGTAAAACATCTATAAATTGAAACTTACACTAGTCTAAAAAAAAGAAATTGAAGTGGATATCAGAAAATTGAAAGATATCACTTGGTAATGGATAGGAAAAAGAAACATTGTGAAAATGAGCAAACACCCAAAACTGTTATGCAGATTTAATGTAGTTCTGATCAAAATACCATTATCTACCTCACATATCTAAAGAAAACATTCATAAAATTCATTTGGAAATGGAGAAAACCTAGAAGAGCTAAAGCAATCTTGGGCAACAGAGGCATGGCAGGAGGCGTCCCATCCCTGACTTGATATTATACTGCAAAGCTACTATGATTAAAACAGACCCAAGGATCAGTGGAATAGATTATAAAATGCAGGCACAAGTACCAAGACACTCAGGCACCTTATCTTTGACTAAGGAGCCAAATATGTTCAGTGGAAGAAAGATAGCCTCTTTAGTCAATAGTGCTATGAAAAGTGACTTTCCAAATGCCAAAGCCTAAAACTAAGAGCATGTTTTTTATCATGCATTAAGATAAAGTCAAAATGGATCAAAGATCTAAGTATTAAAAAGGAGAAACTATATAGAAATCTTGAAGACATAAGGGTAGGCAGAGATTTCGTGAACAAAACCCCAACTGCATGAGATATAATTGAAAGCATCAACAACTGGATTTCATCTTATTCAAAAGTTTTTGCACATAAAAAGAAGTCACCAACAGAGTGAAAAGAAAACCCACAATTTGGAAAAAAAATTTTGCTAACTGACCTTCAGACAGAGGACTTCTATCTAGAACATATAAAGAATTGGAAAAACATCAGGCCCCCCAAATTCAAAGATTCAATCCAAAAATTGGCATCTGAGATGAATTCACACTTCTCAGAGGGAGAAATACTAATGCAAATAAATACATGAAAAAAGGTTCAATATCACTGGTCATTTGAGAAATGCAAATTAAAACAATACTGAGATATCACCTAACGCCAGAAAGAATGGCTATCATCAAAAAATTAACCAATAGCAAATACTGGTGGGGTTGTGCGGAAAAGGCTCTTATCCACTGTTGATAGGAGTATAGATTGATAAAATTACTGTGGAAAGCAGTGTAGAGATTACTCAATAAACTAGAATTAGAGATCTTATTCAACCTAGCTATCCCCTTTCTGGTTATTTTCCTATAAGAATTAAGAAACATCATACCATATGCAGTAGTACATCTGCAATCTTGTTTATAACAACACAATTTGTAACAGTTAAATCTTGGAAACAAATCAAATGCTCATCAACTGAGGAATGGGTAAGAAAGACATGGTATATTTATACAATGGAGTACTACTCAGCTATAAAGAAGAGTATCATAGCTAAGTTAATTACACTACTACTTTCTTTTAGTTCATTGAAAAGAATGCTTTATGCTTATGTAGTGTGTTCAATTTTCTATACCTGCATTTTTAATCTAAACAACTAATTTGAAGATAACTATATGCAATATACTAAACAATGTTAGTTCCTACCATCTTGATATGATATTCTGTATCATTGTTTTTTCTCTTTAAAATAAAAACTAAATATTGAAACATCAAATAAAGACTGTTGTTTTATTGATTTCTACTTGTTGCTCATAGTTTTTGCTTCATATTCTTCAAAGTGTTATTTTTAGGTACATAATGGTTTAATATTGTTAATTCTACTCATTAAGTTTACCTCCTTTGTAGAGAATATTAAACTTCTTTGTTCCTATAATATTCTCCATTTAAAATTCACTTTTGTATTGCTATTGTTACTCTATCTTTCTTTAGCTTAGTGTTAATATGTTTTATTTTATATTCGTTCTTTTCAATTTATCTTATCATTATATTTTACTTGTGATATGAATAACTGGTACATGTTTTCATATCCAATCTCCTAGTTTCTGACTTTTAATAGGACTGATTAGATTATTTTTATTTGATGTTATCATTTACATAGCCTTAATGGAGATTTGGAAGACCAGCAGCAGGAAAAGCGATGGAGAATTCTTTGCAGACAGAAGGAATGTGAGCAAGTATGTGATCTAGAGAGACCGAAGGTGGATAGTATGAAGTAGAGAAAGCAGAGAAAAGAGGAAAATTAAATGTATCTATATATCTAGATAGCCAGTGGCATGCAAAATCTTATAGCCCATGTTAAGTACTGTAATAACCTCCCTAAATGTAATGACACCTGACTGAAAGTTAACCACTGTGGCCCCAGTGTGGCAAATAGGTTGCGGGTAGAATAAGAAGCATTAAGAAGATGATTGTATATATTCAGGCTATGGAAATGCTGGAGCAGCAGAATGAGGAAGGGAAGGGAAGAAAAAAATGGAGAAACATTTGCTTAAGAAAATGAGTCTTGACTTGGAATGAAATATGGAATTTATTGCATGTGATTGGTTGCTACATTTGTCTGAGAAAGAAGGAATTCTCTGAGTCCTAAACTGTCCTGTTTCCCAAACAAGATTCAGTACCTGAAGTTATGCTTTATGCAGTTTCCAGATTTGATCTCAATATTTCTGTTTTTCTTTTTCTTTCTATACATAGACTCAATATCACCCTTCTGATACAATACTTCTTAAAGGGGTTCAGGGACCCTACTTTGCTGCTTTTCTACTTTGAATCTCACTCTCTCTCTTTTTTTCTGTTTATATCAACCTCTCCCCTCCTCAACCTCTCCCTTTTTCTTTTTCTCACATCCTCATTCTTCTACTGGACACCAGCACCCACTTTCTTCCTAGATGCTGAAATTTTTAAAATGAAATTTTCCTGTAATTCCCCATATTACAGCTTCAAGTTTGAATTTCATACTTCTGTAATTACTTTTATATAGAATTACATTTACATAATACTTAAGTGACTTTATTTACATAATATCATTTTAAGAAACTTTTTAAATGCCCCAAAATGTGACACACTGGAGCTATCTTCATTGGATATAGATATAGATACAGATACATATAACCTGTCATTGTTAAACAGGAGTTGATATTCAAGTAAGTATAAGTAAAATGAAAGATTAGAACAGGCACATTTGATTTAAAGTGCTGTCCTCATTAAATATACAAAAAGAGATAAAATATATTGTGTACCTTAATTAACAAAAATGTAGGAATTCTAGAAATCCAATGAAGATGCAATACATCAGTTTTCTCTTGGAGTTGTAGATATTCCTCCTACTAAATAAGTAAGGATAAAATATACTAAGCCAAACATGAGAAGAGCCAGTCTTCTTCCAACAAGTGATTCATTTGATGACCACCATGGAGAATGCAAGGAGTTTGCTCAGAATCATGAAGGCAAGAGCATGCCATATGAAACTCTATTACTTAAACATTTTTGAATATGAACTTGACTTTAAGGCTGTCACAATTCAGTAAAAAAGGTTTTATAAGTGTATGTTGAGTAAACTGCTATGTTGAGAAACAGGAACTACTGTGTATATCAGGGTGGAAGTCCAAAGATAAGTAGGAAAGTTATTATAAAACACAGACTGTCACTGTAAAACCACTTGCTCCATTTGCAAAATCAATTACCTGTTAATCATGAGTGTTAACAGTAAAGATACTTCATTTGAATCTCCAAATTGTGTATGAAGTCTTAATGGAGAAGATTACATCCATGATTCTATAATCTAAGGAGCCCAGTAATTTTCTACAAGCTGAACAGCTTAGTTGTCAGGAGAGCCATGCTACAACAAACATACTCATCCTCTTACCGATAGTTGTTTAAGCAATTCGGACAAAAAATGTGAGGCTACTATAAAACTGCCCCAAAACTGAGAAGTTTAGAAGATCATATTATTAATCTTGAAGCAATGGAAACTTGCCTCCTACATTGTGATTTTAAGGGTGACTCGTGTTCTTCCTCAAGTCATTTGGTGACTGGTCACTCACCACAAGGCTGCTTATCTTTATTTTATAGCTTCTGCTGCCTATTCTCATCAAGTGTTTGTGAATACTGAAGAGAAAAGATTAACACAAAATTTATTTAAATAAAGAGTACAAGTTACAATATTTTTACAAATGTGTTTGGGGGGTAGAGGAAGAATCACATTGGCTTCAACTCTTTCTTTAACTGTGAAATCAATGTCAGTTTATTGACATATACTTCATATTTCAAATTTTTCCTATGATATCATGTACTGAAAAATTCCAGTGAATAAGTATTAAAACAAAGAAAAAGGAGATAATATGACCAATATGAAAGAAAACAGCTAGTATACTGCTTATATTTTTGGCAACTAAATGTTATGAATAACTGATTTTTATAACATTTTCAGTCAACAGCAGAGAAATATTGACTACTAATAAGAATAAAATTATGCAAAGAATAATGATAATCCTTTCATAGGCTTTTCTACTTCTTCTATTATATACTATTACACAAGGCATGAAATTCTGATTATTCTGTTTTCCTTTTCTCTGTATTGCCCAATCTCTGTCAAAATCATTGTGCATAAAAGCAAATATTATCTCAAGTCACAATCATACTACACTTGTGTATCCCTTCTCCAGAGTGCATAGTTGTGAGCTCTTTTGAGATGTCATCTATTTTGCAGGTCATAGATTTTTACAACTTCAACCAGTACCTGATTTTTCATTTGATAATACTGTTTATCTCACCATCTCAAAAAATAATGCATGCAAAGTCTGCGAGCATTTCGTTTAATTTGTGGTTCTAACCCTTACATTTTCACATTCAAGGGAAACATCTGTCCTACTAATCACTGTTACTTTCATTTCATCAGACAATGCATTCAAATACTGATTAGAATAAGAAGACCCTGTGGGCTTCCAATGCATATCAAACAGAAGAACAATGAACACGCAGATTACATTAGAAGGACTGTGACTAAAGACATTTAGACAGAATATGTGCTGATAGGGTAATTATTAGATGGAGCAAATTACAATGTAGAAGCCTTAACAAGTACTTGTATAAATAGATTCTCTTCTATAGAAGAGATCTTGTGTTAGGGGAAAAAATGATCTCTTGCTTCTAGTAATTTCCAAAATCAATTGCCTCAAGTTTCATTTTAAGATTTTTTTTTTTACTTTCAGTCTAAAGTGCATTACATATATTTAATTTTGAGTGGGTAATTTTTGATACTGAAAGCCATACCTGATTTGGTGGTTTCTTTTTCACCTCGTGTGGTGAGAATCAATAGATTGATGTTGTGAGACAGCTACCTGGGGTGATCTAAAATGAAAAAGGCATTTTGAATTTAGGGAAAGAAACTTGAAAACTTTAATAATGATGGTCTCATAATACAGTGTTTCAGTCTATCAGCAGCATTTGCTGTGTTTCTGTTGTGGACTGAGCCGCATTTTCTGAGGGAATAAAGCTGTAAAAGTGAGAGAGAAAAGAATCTAGCTTAAAACTAACAAATATTTGTGAAATAAACTAATAGCTAATAGCAAATGAAATGGAAAGAAATCTAATCATCTTAGATGAGCTGTTTATAAGTCACTTGGGAAATAAAAATATGTAAAAGATTTATTATGACAAAGTAAGTATATAAATCTGAATTATCAAAAATCTCTACAAAGAACTTTGAACTTGAAAATGAAATAAAGTATAATCTAAATGAAATTAAAATGAAAGCTTCCCTGAAGGTTCTCCTTCTAGAGGTGCTACTGAAGCCATCTATATCTCCTCAGGCCTCAATTCTAGAGATTGACTCCAGAGAAGATTAAAGTTGCTTATAACCACACACATACAGAAACACACACACACACACACGTATGTGTGAGCTTTATTATAAACAGAGTAATACTATGGGTATGCCAGTGGAAAGATATAAATATCAGCCAGTTATGCAAATTAAAACTGCTTTTTAATGGCCTTCACCGGGCATTATACCTACAAGGCTATTTTCCAGAGACATTGAAAAGTACGTTTAATGTTTCATCTATACCTGAGACTTTCAAAATTAACCTAGTAAATATCACAAATTAATTTTTATTGGTGATATTAGTAGCTTGTTAATTGGTATAACTATTATATATTGATTCTCATTATTGAAATTGGATTATGTAAGATGTATAAATTGGTTATATGCTTTGCAAGATTGGCTTCTCTCTCAAATAGAATGATATGAGGTTTATGAACAATATACTCAAAGATGACAGCAATAGTTTAATTCTAAACTGATATATGTTCATGTTTTAGTGGAGGAAAATGTATAATTGCTTAATACAACTACTGGTACAAGACTTACACAATCCTGCCTTCATTCAAATTCACCAAAAGAACATGTTGTACAACTAGATAATGTTCAGAGCACCAAGAGCATTATGTGACATTAAGACAAGAGTATTGCTTGTATGAACACTATTGTGTTTGGTAATGAATTCCTCTGTTTAATAAATGCTTATGTGCATAGCAAAATTTGATTTGATACTTGCCCTTTATTATAATTTGATATAAACACTGGAGGTGTAGCTGGTCCTCACATGAAATTCCTTTGGAAGCTAACATTATAACATTATAGCTATTTTGATTTGCTTCTGTATCTAGCAGAGGAATTATCCTAAGCCCACATCCTTTGTGCTGATTCCTCATCTTGAAGTGAGTCTGTAAGGATACGTCTTACAATCTAAAAGCAGTCACTGAACTCATTCTCTTTGACCAGCTCTGAGCTTAGCAATAGTGACATAGAAAAATATGAGTTCAAAACATTACACTGTTTTACAGTTTACAGCCTAGTAAAATAGAAAGTCTACTTTCAGTATAAATAGAGAGTGATATAGGCTAATAGTGAATACAGTTATAGATAGTTACAATCAGGTTAGGAACATCTTTGCATTCTATATTTCTTAAAAGCATGACATGACTAAAATAATTTAATGTGTACACAGAATTCAGCACAGTAACCAATATAAAGCAGTCAAGATGGCAATTGTTATTATAATATTTTGTTATATATTTTACATATGTATTTATTCAATAAATATTTTAATTTTATCACTCAATAAATGCTAGTCATGAGGATGTCATGATAAACAAGGTAATACAGTTCCTGTTGTGTTGTAGCTCTAGTTTTCAAGTTACATATTGTTGTAGTCAGGGTTTGCAAGGGGAACAAGACAACATGGTCAGATAATTACAAAATTATTTTATAATAGTCACCAAAAGAGTCAAACAGGAAGAATTCAGGAAATCTATCCACACACTAAAAACTCCAAACATTTCAGCTGACGGCCCAGATCCCACAGCAATGTCCTACATGAATCCAGCTGAAGACACAGAGCCCATGACAAGGTCTCATGCAAGTCTGTTTCATGGATCTGTGCCGGAAAGGCCTGAAGATCAGTGGTGGAATCCAGACAGTCTCTGCCAGTGAGAAGAAGGATCTGTGCCAGTGGATGAGGGTTCTGCAGTGGAGCCAGGAAGCAATGCTCAAAGTAAGAATCAGGGCTCCCCAAAAAGTACTACAGCCATCCTCAGCAACAACGAGGTCCCAAGATCCTCCAATGATGAGAACAGCCAAGAAAGAATCTTAACAAGCACCTCCAGGAGAAGCAACAACACTGCACTTTTCCTCTCCAGTTCTCCTTTTTCTCTTGGCAAAACTCCTTGGGTAGACCATCCGCACTCAGCACCATGCTAATTCAGTTCAGCTGGATTACAAGTTGACCATCAGTTATCAGTCCAGCACACATATTAACCAATGCATAGAAGAACTTAAATTTCTGAACCTTAGATACGTTGTTGTGTATAAGAAGTTTATTAAGGAGATCAATTTTATCTCTCAGAAATATTCTAACACTTATATTTAAACACCTACTTATAACACATAAGTATGCTTAAACACTTTTTTTATATGTAACAGAAACCAGTAATAGTAATATTACATTCAAGACTTCTACAGCTATAAATTTGTCTTTGCAATTCACCAAAGATGTTAATCAAACCAATGGTATGGATGGATAATGACCAAATTGGATCAATAAAAAAGTAAGACAATGAGATTAAAACATTATGTTTTATTCCGCTTTATTGGATTTGCAATTAGGGAAGTGCATAGTCCATTATGAGTACTTATTAAAAGCAATCTTAACTAATAAGTGAAGAATGCAAATAAATAAGAAAATGTCAGATGATCACATCACATATGACTTAAATAGCATCATTTCTCAATTACCCTAATGTTTATTTACTATAAATTGAAGCATTATATTTATAATCAGAAAATATTATTTTGGCAGCTGGAGCCACAATTGTTCTCAATAAGCAGAGACTTCTTAAATGGAGGCTCTTTTCCCTGATATGTTTAGTGTAGTTCCCCAGTTTGAGATACTTGTCTAGAAACAAATTACTCTTCATAAGAGAGGGAGGGAAGAATTTGGAGATGTCAGGAAAGTATAAGAACTAGGAAGATAAGTGGCAGGATGAGTAATCAAAACATGAGAAAAGGAAAGAAAGGATTCATGAGAAATAAGGCTATCCGCTCAAAATTCTGAATATTCAGTGAAATAGAGGCGACTCACAAATAACGAAATGGACATATTTTTGTGGGAGCTGGTAAAGTAATGAATTTCAAATGGAACCATTGCAACATATGAGTATAATATCCCTGATAGTTAACATAAATTTTAGGGAAGACTTCTAAATTTTCCATGCCTTGAAATTCAGAGATATATCAAAAAAATTCCCTAGAGGTTAACAATCTATGACATTACAAATATCAATGATACTAATTCACACCATAATATATAAATGTCAATCTCAGTGTCATAAGCCAAATAACAATCTGTCAAACCCAGATGTCCATGTTCCAATTCCTAGAACCTGTAAATATTCCTATTTATAACTGTAGGGATTTTGCAGATGTGATAGTTTGAGGATCCAGGAATGAAAATATTACTTTAGATTATCTGAGTTGGTCCAGTTATAATCACAAGGTTCCTGTAAGTGAAAGATGGAAGCAAGAGGAACACAGTCATAAGGAGATTTGCAGATTTTATGCTGCCAGATTTGAACATGAAGGAAGGAACTGTGAGCAAAAGATGTAAGCAGCATCTAAAAATTGGAAAATGTAAGAGAATGATGCTTCACAAAAGCCCCCAAAAGAAATACAGCTCTGCTAACACTTCAACATTAGTTTAGCAAGACCTCCAGCACTTTAAGATACTAAATATAAGTTTCTTCCAACACCATATTGAAGTTAATTTCTTATATCAATGAGAAAATAATACACTCAAATGAATAAGAGATGTTTTATACTGAAGAGATCTAGAAATTTTCAACATATATCAAATAAAGGAAAACAAAACAAGGCTTAGGTATACAGTGCATTAGAAGATGAAAACTATTCAATTTTATTGCTTTAAAATGATAAATTTTGTTTCACATGAAATTTTATATTCTTTAATCATATTTCCAAAAATCAACAAATCATCAGCTGAATAAAAGTTACATAACAAGTAAATTTTTCTTCAAACTATTGTTTGAACAGTTTCAATGCAATGCTACTTTTATATTTTGCCTGAGAACATTATGACAATAATGATGATACTGGTTTAAAAAAAGATGAAGGAAATAATTATGCTGTTTTTTGGTCAGCCTGTTTATGTTCCTTGAGAGTTTTTCCAACTTTAGGAAATAGTAAGAAATTTAAAACTAAGCCTCCCAAATATAATGCTCACCACTGAAAGACTTGATTCTGATGGACTAAACTTGTTTTCCTAGTCTTGTTATTTCTTTTATATAGCTTTTTTTTTGTTTTAAAGAGAAAAAAAACAAGCAAAAGAAAATGGAATAAAAGCAATCAAAACAAATCAGTGTAAGTGACACAGGACTTCAAAACAATACAAAATCAACACTGGTTACCAAAATACCTGTTTTTGTCTTCAAAATAGCTGCAGATATCTTCCGACATATTAAAAATCAAACAAAAAAATAACAGAATAGAACGAATAAAAACAAAAAATGTATACAAGAAAAGACTTTAAAACAAGACCATAGTAAATCCAAAATGGCTACCATAATATATCTTGTTATCTTTGAAATAGCTGCTCATGCCATCAGCAATAATCAAATCAAACAAAACAGAATAAAACCCAACCCAATAGAACAACGAAAATGATACAGGACTTCAAAACAAGATAATAGGAAATTAACAATGGTTACAGCTCTATTTTTCACTAATTGCTATTGAGCCTAATTCTTTTTGTCAGCTTACTTTTACTCTGTCCCAAAGTGAGCCAGCATGGCTCAGATGACCGACCCTGTGATGTTTTATCCAGAAGGGACTCAGTGCCTAGGCTTTAACCTTCTCCATACTGAGTTATGACTGAAAATCCATTCCCAAATCCGGGGCAGATCTGTGGTAGTGTCTTTATCATCATGATTATGATCATCATCATATCACCATGTTGGCATCTGTCATTCTTAGAAAAAAAAAAGTGGAATCAAGAAAAAACAATGCAGACCAAAACAATGGCAGGTAGGGAAATATTTTGCAATGTAGCTTGAAAAGCATAAGGAACTTGATTAACATGTTGGAAAGACAGGATCTCAGATGCGATAAGAGAGAGCTAAGGAAGATGACTGCAAAAGTCTAGTGGAATTCTACTACACCCTGCAGCTGAGCATTCCGGTATACATATTGGAGAAGATGAGAGAAAAACACAACCTGATTGAGTTTAGCAGTGTATTGATACACAATAAATATGTCCAAAGCATTCATAAAAGAATATGTCATCATGAAATTAGAGGTTCAAGTTTTCATTCCTATGAGTAGCAAAGATTTTAATAAAATTCACCTCTACTTCACATTTAAGCAAACCCAAATAAATAGGAATCTGAGGCAGACACTTCATATTGGACAAACTAATACTTTTAAGTGGACATATAATGATGTATAATGACCAACATTGTGATGAGAGCCTTCTTATATCATTTTATGTAATCATAATAACTACTCTACAATTTAGTATTGCATTTTCCACTTTATAAATTAGAAAACTACAGATTAAAGAAATTAAATAACTTCAACTACCTGGTAAACATTGAAATACCAACTTAATTATATAACGTCTCATTATAAACTCCTTTAAGCTTCTTTGAGATAGATCTTTATGTATATGTCATGTATTTGCTTTGATAAAGTCATAATTTCAGCTTTAGAAGAAAAGATCACTTGGGTCATTTTAAAAAGGCATATTGTGCTGTTCAGAAGAAAAAATATCCTGCTAATAATTTTGCTGTATTTATTGCCTTTCACTTTCATTTTAGGATGTATGTTTGAGAGAAAATAGCCAAATGCCCTGATGGAAAGGGTCCTTGCCTTCTTTCAGCACTTTACTATGGTTGCTGAAAAGACTGCTCATTTCACAAGACAGATGCAACTGATCAATAATGAAAGCTTTTATCAGAGACTCCGTAAGTTAGAAACACTTGAAATATGTAGGAAGGGGTCACACTGGAATGGAGGATCACCCAGAATTATCCAAAACACACCTAGCATTTTCAGTTGATTGCAGACTAATAAACTGATGCAAGATATTAAGAAAACATACCAGATTTAGAGATCTATAATTAATCTTGCCAGTGGATATGGCTGGGCAGGTTCTTAAGTATTAAAACTCACATCTTGATGAGTATTTTCCCTCATTTAATGTATCAGTACAGAGCACACGGGTGACCCAAGGGATGTAAACCCATTACTGTGGTTTTATAGTGCAGTTCATGCTCACTGCATGCCCTGCCTTGGGCTTGATGGCATTAAATATTTAACTAACTGTGACCATGAGGGTTTTGAGGAAGGAGCAGCTTTTAGTGGAATTTTATACATGCTTTTGAAGCAAAAATACAAAAGTAAATTTTGTGTCCATGGCTCAAGGTAGACTAAATGGTTAGGGGAAATCACACTCTGTGTTTAGTTCCTGTACTTGAATTATATTACAAGTATATATATATATACACACACACACATATATATACATATATATATACATATATATGTATATATATATATGTGTCATAATGTGTAGTAGCTAGATTGAGATCTAAACAATAATAAGCAATATTTCTATTGTTAAATTTTAACGTGCCAGTACAACATGGATGGGAAAACATGCTCCTAAACCACAAAACAAGACTAAGATGATAAATTATTTCAGAACCAGAGACATCAATTAAGCTGTCTTCTTTTAGAAATGTTGAAACAGAAGGAACAATTGTAATTTTGAGGACAAATGTGAATTTATTGCTAAACAAATGGATAAATTATGTTTCATTTTGATCACACTTATTCCTGGCTAGTTTGGCCTTTAAGAAATTTAAGATAATTTTTTTAAATGAAGGAAGTTTTAGTTTTAATTATGTTCTTTATGTTTGTAATAGTTCTTTAGAAGTCTATGCTAGTAACCATAATATGGTAGTAATATGACACACATTTTATACATTTAGTTAATAATACAATAAAATTAGAGAATATGCCATGTTTCTTTTATTACTATAACATGAAAAATATAAATAAGATTTCTAATATAAATCTGCATAATTTTTAATCTTCATAGAGCAATGTACATTAGAATGTTAGATGGTGAAACAAAATATATGTATCACTAGCAAGTGAAAAATCTAAGATTTAATGGATCTAGTTAGAGTGATTACCTAATAGTGTATGTAAAAACCTCTGCTTTAAAGTAGTTTTTAATAATTTTAGAGTGCTATTCTATGAGCCAATTTTAAAACTTTTGCCTTTAGTTTGTCCCTAAGCATTCATTTTTTTCATATTACATGTGTATTTGGTTCATCATTCAGATTTCAGTTGCAGGTACAATATACCTAACAGATTCAACTTAAAGTAGAAAATGTTTATTTTGGACCAGAATTGCAGTCCATGGACAGCAAGGTCCAAGGTGTTAACATAAGGTAGAAGGAGATGGTAGAAGGAGATGGTAGAGGAAGATGGCATACACTATGGCAACTACGAAACAGAAATTAATGAAAAGCCAGAGAGAAAGCATTCCAGGACTGCATAGAGCCCTGAAGATCATGCCCTTATGATTCGCCAGACATGCTCACAAGTGTTCTTTAGTAATCCACTCAACAGTTCCGAAGCCAGTCAAGTTAACAGTCATCACATTTTGTCTAATTGATTATCTGTCTTCTCCACTGCAATGGAAGTTCCACAGTAGGAAAGAAGTTTTAAATGAATTCTCTGCTCTTTGAATGACACACATTTGTACATATTTATGTGGTAGAATGTGTGTGATATTTCGTTCATGTATACCTTAGTGACCAATTGAAAATAATTGACATATCCATTGACTTAAATTTTTGCCATTTCCTTATGGTTTCAAATCGGTCTCTTTGGGACAACCTAGAGAACAGGGGAAAAATTGCCAGCTTTTCATCCATTTATTCACTTTTGGACATTTAGGTGATTTCATATAGAGGTTATTATGAATTGTATTTCAGTAAGCATTGTATGCAGGTGACTTCGACATGTTGATTTCATTTATTTGGGGTATTTAGCTGCTATGGAAATTTCAGAATTTATTTTTAATTTTATGCTTCAAATTTTTTCTGCAAAGACTTGAAAATTTCTTCACCTTGATTATTCATAAGAAGGAGCCACAGACCATCCAATGCCTTCCATAGGAACGTCTAGATGAGCCAAGGCTGACCCCTTGATGAATCCCTTTGATGCTTAAAGGGATAGGAACAAGTGAGAAGATGTAGAAAGCTCAGAGTTTTACAGATCATCTATGTGAAAAATTTTATCATGTATCTTTCTACTATCACTTCTTTACCACACTCTGCCCACTTGTTAACTTGTACCTGGTCACTCTGAATTAAGTCAACTTCCCAGAATATATCTTTTGCTCTAATTTTCTCTGATACTTTTCTGGAGTAGCCTTTTCCTCCAACCCGACTGCTTATCTGGCTGACTTTCTTTTGTCTTTAAGGACAGTCAAGTGTTGTTTAGTGTGAGGAAGCTTTCCTGATTCTGTATTGGAGCTTTGAATTCCTGTTATATAATATCATATTGTGGGAGGCATTTTGCATGAACACATTTCTCACCTCAATTACAAATACTTTATTGTGTTTCCAATAGCACACAAGCTAACTGAAGTCTCAGTGACATATTTGTTCATAATGATGCTTCCATATATTTATGAGTACCCTAGAATAAATATATTTTAAATGTAATGCATTATATAGTACCAAAGGATTTGGAATTTTTCCATTGACAAATGGGAATATTACTGTGTTGAGGAATTAGATCATCATTAATATTCTCTAATAAAGCAAAAAATACCTATTAAAAATCTTTTTATTACTATTCTGAGATATCTATCAGATTTTAACCCTTGAGTGATTATGGTTTTGCTATCTGGAGAATTGAGAGACATAGATCATTCCTTTACTGACCACGCTGGATTTATATGTTGACACAATGCTCTACGTTTTTGAGATATTCGCTCTGTGCTAGAAATACTTGGGGTAACTACAGGTTATAACTAAAAAAGAATGAAATATGTATCATGGTTAAAATATCCATGGTAATCCTACAAAAATTAAAAGATCTTTTACTATAATATTTCTTGAATTAATACTTTTCTACTCTATTTTCTCATAGAAAATTATTTAATTTTGCTAAAAATATATTCTCTGAAAACAATATTCTTTTTCTTCTGATTATTTGTACATCTTTCTGTGGCTCTCATCATTCCCTTTTTTTCTATCAAGTACGTGATCCTTCTGTGAGTTTCTGGTATTCTGAGTCTGTCTCCCTCCCCCACTTACTTGATACTCATCTAAGGAACAAAAATAGCCCTGTGTCACATATCTACCTCATATACACAGAGAGATAGTTTATGTAGTGCCTGGGGAAATCTCAGTCATAAAGTCACACAATTAAATTGTGACAAAGCTAACACCCACAGTGACAGCTAAAATATGAGACATGTGAGCTGATATGTAAGGACTATGGCATGGAGGACAGGAACTTAAGCAAAGAGTTTTGTTTTGATTACCTCTAATTGTGCTGATTTTTGACCCTTTTTTGAGATTGGCCTCTGTAAGCACAGGCTTCTTATCTGTGATTTAATCAATCAATAAGCTAGGATTGCATTCTTCTGGGAAGGAAGGCTTGCTGCTGGTCTCTGAGGGAGGCACAACACGACAGGAACAACAATTAAGGGCAAATCACTCCCTTTGAATGTCATAACTGACACATACTGTGAGAAACTTCTTACCACTGAGAGAAGCCTGATAGGAATCATTGTCCCAGCTTTATACATGTATGAACTGAGGTCTCAGTTATGCCACAGACCAACCAGGAAGGTATCTGAAATTTGCAACCAGTTGTATCCATATTCAAAATCCAGGTAGCTAGAGACACATAGTTTATCTTAGTCATAGTTAAGAAATAAGGCATGTCCTTTTTTTAAAATACTGAATTACTGGAGAGGCCCTTGGAAGGGCTGATGAAAAGTGACAGATGCCTTCCAAGGAATGATAAAGATATCCCATCTGTTATGATTTTTACATAAAATGTTCCCCCAAAGTCTCAAGTGTTTAGAAGTTGATTATAATATCTGGTACTATACTCATCAGTGAATCCATTCATTGATCATTTTAAGAACTGAATATGCTGATGGAGATGGGGCATGGTTAGAGTTGGGTCACTTCGGGGTATGACCTGGAAGAGTATAGTATGGTTCCCAGTTCCTCCTCTTCTCTCTCAGCTTCCTATTTGCCATGAGGTGAGAAGCTTTATCTTGCCATGCCCTTGGGCCACAGCATTTTTGCCTTGGAGTTAGCTGACCAGGGATAGAACACTTTGAAATTGTGAACCAAAATATACCTCTCTTCTTTTATGTGGCAAATGTTGAGTGATTTGTACATGATGGGAAATCTGACTGATACAAAAAATTATACCAGCAAAGTGGGTTTATTTGTTTGACTGTTCTTGACCATGTATGTGGAAGCCTGTGGAACTAGTTTGTAGGTGGACTTTATGCAGGTTAGAGAAGCTTAGAACATTGTGAACAATGCTTGATGGACAGCACTGGTTAGGCTCAGAAGACAAAAATGTTACCGTGTATGTGACAAGTAAAGTCCAGGTACATGATAGGACTCTATTGCAAATTGAAGTAGGGTCTATGCTTGGTTTAATCTGGGGATGAGTTAGTGCATTTCCAAGATTTTGTTTAAGATTAAATTTAAAGGTGGTGGGTTGATTAATCTGGCAGAAGAAATTTTAAGCAGTCCAAGTTCAGGCTATGGCATAGGTACTACTGACTGCTTTAAACCAGATCTACATTGAGAATCACAAGCAAAAAGCTGATCAAATGATTTTTAAGCTTGGCCAGAAAGGAAATTCCTATAAAGTTGGGAAAAGGAGAATGTGGTTGCTGAAACGGTGAGAATTAAAAAGAAGCTAAGTACTTTGTGTCAGGACAACAGAGAAGATGGCTTGAAGACATCTCACAAATCAGCCATATTCTATGTTTTGAGGACTCATGGATGGGAAGGAGTAAGTCTTTCCTTTGAGATGAGAGTCCTAATGTGACCTGCTGGAGAAGGCCCTCCAAGAGAATTGGCTCTCCAGGGTTCAGTTTTCCATGTTCAGCCATCCAGAGACTCACAGGCCATTGGAGCTTTGGTATAAGGGGCCAGGGTGCTATTTGAGCAGGCAGCCCACCTTGGCACCATTCATATATGTTGATTTTTCAAGAATGCAAGTGCAAGCACTGTGAGAGCATGGACCTTTCCACCAAGGTTTCATAAGGTGGTGTGCGGAGGTGTGTTCAGTCAATATGTACCTCTGAGAGTACAGTGCAAGAAATGGTGGGAGTGTAGCCAAACATGCAGTGGAGACCCTAGGAAGTTAGAGGTACCAGGATCATGAAAAGCTGAGGAAAGTTGCACGCAGTGAGTGCAGTCAGGTCAAGAGGCCATGTGGGCTGCCGCTTCCAAAGCCATAGTGGTGAGACGGCCATATTTTTTAATTCTCATCTTAATTTGTTCTAGCAAATCTCTAGAAGTTGTATTTCATAAGAATCAAATAAATTATCGAAAGAGGCTAAATAACACTCTTGGCACACTATTTTATGAGATTTGATTAATTGTAACACTATTAGAATGTATAATTTTTAGCTACTTCCAGGTTACTGACATTTTGATATGTATCATAACTTTGTAAATTGATGTATGCTTCCCCATAAGCAATCATTCATACATCAAATACTAAATAATCATACAGATTTCATTCCATAATTATACATAAAATGTAAAGTGCAGGGTGAAAAACTGTGGGTTAAGTCGTGAGTTTTAAAATCAGAGAAATATAAATTTATATTTTGTCTCCATTGACAGCTATAGAAAGTTTGGCAAACACCCATCTAATATAAATGACAGTTATCTCCATTAAAATAGAGAAAGTAAGTTATACAATCTTATAGAATTATGGCTATAAACATAAAAATATAGATGAAACATTTGGAATAAACCCTGCACATCAAAGCATTTAATAAATATTAACTTTATGAGTCACTTGTATTTTTCTAAGATTTAGACTTGGTGTTCTCAGACCTATATATCCTCTTATCTATCTCCATCAGGTCACCCATCCATCCATCATTCTATCTAAATTGATTATGTAATCTTTACTATCACACTATGGTATTTGGTTATTATCTTTATTTAATAAGAGAGGAAACTAAAGCTCAGAAAGGCTAATTAATTGGAACAAAATCAGATATATCTTAAAACTTAACTTCTGTCAAAACATCTTTTTCTTTTTTTGCCTATCAGTATTACTTCTGAAGGGACCACACATAGCCCTAATACATACCAATGACCTGTTCCTTGGTCTCACAAAAGACTTCAGAAAGGGGCATTATACAACTAAGAGTTCAAAAGATGCATTTACTTGTAAAAACCAAAGAAAGCACAAACACATCAAACCAAAAATTTCTGTTTCTATGTTGTTCAACACAATTATTATCATATAGTTCCATAATAAGACCACTCCATATTATGACTTTATCATAATTTTGTTTGTTAATGTTGACAAAATTTAAGGGTAAAGCTAGTTATGAAAAGAATCAGAAATTAGAAAGAAGCGAATTATATTAAACATCCCCATTAAAAATAATTTTACTGAAAAGCAAACCATGTTACACAATGTAATTCAGTATTGGAAAGGGAAGGGAATTTAGTCCAACAAAGTTCAACTTCTGTGTAGCCTTGCTCAATTTAGTCATTATACTCCAATCTGAAATATAGGAATAAAATGACAAAATTCTCAATTTGTATTTTCATGTGGTAAGCCCTGCATATGTAAGCACTTACTAAATATTAACTTTATTAGTTACATAATTTGTATTTTTCTAAGATTTAGAGTTTCTTCATACAGTGTACATGGTTAAAAAGCTATTAAGAGATTTTTATACTCTTGGCAAAGGTTTACCACAGAAGTATGCATTTTACATTACAAAAAATTCTGGTAAATGGCAACAATACAATACATACTTGTTGACTGGTATAATAAAACACTTTTAGAAGAATCTTAGAATATTAATTGTGTATATGTATTTGACTCTTTAAAGGTCAAAGTCTGGTACACACGTCGCTCCTGTCCTGGCACGAATTCTCTTTCACCACCTTCATTCCCAGCCCTACCACTGTTCTTTTAGCCCTATTTAGCAAATGCCTTCTCCTGCATGAGGTTCTATGGAGGGACTGCTATGAACATTTGTATAGTTTGGCAACAACTGGAATTAAAAAAGAGGTCCAATAATTACTGTCATTTAAATTTATGAATATATATTAGGGAGTGTAATCAGAAGTCACTTTTTTATTTTTGATGTTTTTCCACTTTAGTTAAACAGTGATTTAGAAAGTCCATGTCAAGTCTTATCTTTATACATGCAAAAATTATTATTGACTACTACCAATTTTCTGAATTTACCAAATTTTTAGCTTTAAATTCTAAGCGCACTTTTTAATAGGTAGAACAGAAGTGCAGACAATAGGAAAAATAGTTTCGAGAATTATGCTACTGTTTGTATTTCTATTGACAAGTTTGTTTGTTTAAATACAAAATCCTGTTTTTATTGAACAAGTTAGGGCTAAGTTAGGAAATTCAAGTAATAGTTTCTCTTGATTGCACATTATCATGCCATCTGTCACCAAAGTACACAAATTATCTGCTTCACTCACTTCCTGTATTCAGTGCCTGCCAGCTTCCTAAAGCTGCATTCAAACGTTTCATCTGCCCCCTTCCATGACTTCTGTCACCGTCCTGGAGAAGAGTCCTGTCATCTGGACAGTTATCTTGTGCTCTACTCAGTCTTCCATTTGCCTTCAGCCCCTTACTTTCTCCATCTTGCATGAACACATGACCAGAATTTTGTTGAAAATCAGCCCCTATACATCTTCCTCATCTGATGAGTTGGCAGGATTCATGTTGGCCCTTCTGTGGCCCCTGGATAGAGACAAGCCCAAACTTTGGGCCTAAAATGACCACATTCAGAAGCTTCACCTCAATTGGGGATGCTACCTACTCACCTTCAGTTGCATTATTTAATATCTACAATTCGCTCCCATACTGTGACCATCCACTTGACTATAGCATGACTTATTAAGGATGCTCTTCTGCTGTGTAATGGAGCAAATATGTATATATAAGCATCTCTTAGCATGGACATTGCACTGTAATTTTGTACAACTGTGTTCTCTTAGCCTGATCTTTTGTCTGTCTTTAGCCTAGAAATCACTTGCTCATCCTTCAAAATCCATCTAGAAAGACAGTTCCTGAGCTGACCTTTCCTTAATGTGACTCTTCTGTTTCTTTACACTAGGATTAGATGCTTTATCTTCTGTACTCATACTCACTTTCTTTTCAGAATATCTCTCATATGCAGCTTCTTAGGCTGTATTTGAGTTGGATGTGTATTTCCCTGCTTCCCCGATAAGACTGAAATTACTCTCAGACAAAGGGACAAAATATATTAACTTTATATGCCTAATTCATTTCACAGTGCTTGCTTCATAATAACACAATAAAAATCATCCTTAGGTTCTTGAATTTCTGTTTAAAAGATGCTCTTTAGCTAAAATGAAACAAATGCAAACATAGTGCAATTGAGAGTGATGGAAGGGAGGGAGAGAATCTAAGGTTTGAGGTTTTATTCTAAACCAATAATATTAAAGTCAGTACAGACCTGAAGCAAAATAGTAGTCATAAGTGGAGCAAACAATACATGAAGAGATATCTTGACACATTATGAAACAAGAAGACAACAATGATTTATTACACACTTAGAATTTGACAACCAGCATATTGGACACTTGAATAGATTCTAACTTTTGGAAGCCTCATAATTTTGTGAGTTCTGTATTATTCCTATATTATTGGCAAGATGTGATCTTCAGTGGGTGAAACAGTATGACTGTGATATCATCCTTGGTGATCTTAAAGATTTCAACCCAACTTTGTGCAGTTTGAGAGCTAGATTTCTGTCTTCCCTATTTCAAAGTTTCATTCATAATGAGAATTCTACTGGAGTTAAAATAATAGCATTTCTAATGCATACTCCTAAAATTTCTTGAGTCCTGATATTGAGACAGGGACAGGGTTAAGTGCCTTGGACACAGTGGTGAATTAAATATTCCTTCTTCTCAAAGATTTTTAAATGTATTTAAATTAAGTGGAACTTAAACCTTTACTTATCCACCTTAGAGTAATTCTAGGGTTTATCAACAAACAGAGTGCTTCATTTTGTTTGGCTTTGTTTTGTTCCTGTGCCTCTATAAAGAGGGAAAAGAGTCTCTTTATCAAATAGTGTGAAGGCAAAAGGCTTTCTTTGCTGCCAGTCGAGTGACTTCAACAATTACCAAAAGGTATGGAGACACCAACTCCTTCCAATTAACTTCTGTTACCAAGTGCTGTTGACTGCTTTCCTGACAGCCACACACAGATGGAACAAGACGAGTGTACACAAGATTTCTTTGCATTTCATAGTTCACAGATTAAAGGCAGTGTCAAGAGCAAGTTGAAGTTGAGGAATTGATTTATTTGACACAGTGTGTGAGGAAGGGCCACTTCTGAGTCATTACAAACAAGACTGAGGCACTTTAATATTATGTTCTACCTCTTGGTACACAAATCAAACAATTTTTTTTTTCTTTCAGATGTATTCACACAGAGAGTATCACTTCCAGAAAACGTGGTTAGATCTGCTTTTTTTCCATCACAGCACTTAACAATCTTAGCAGAGGCTGTTATAGCCACACTGGGTCTGGCTCAAATGCTCACTGGGGGCTATTGACAGACAGTGGAAGCAAACTGACTTTGTACA
Organism: Dolichotis patagonum; assembly: GCA_004027295.1. Lineage (NCBI taxonomy): Eukaryota > Metazoa > Chordata > Mammalia > Rodentia > Caviidae > Dolichotis > Dolichotis patagonum. The sequence goes on from PVJX010006830.1 coordinate 69,734, forward strand.
AGTAGAAGAAGATGGCAGAGAAACTGACCATGGCAGAAAGAAGGAAGGCTTGATTTCTAGTACAAATGCATCTTCACAGCACATTGATCATCATAATAGGAATGCAATAATAACAACTCAAAGACTAGCCATATGTGCTAAACCTCTCTTGTGCTCCGTGTGTAGGTATTGATTTTAGCATTCTGTACTTTCCCAAGAGTAAGAGTTATCATTATGTTCACTTAACAAATGAGAAAAAATGTTAGGTAACTTGCTCAAGGATAAAATTTTGTAAACAGAGGCACCACATAATAAAATCAAGTCCAACATATGCTGATCTTAAAATCAACAGATTTGGAAGAAATGTGGCAAAATAGACACGTAGTCTAAACACAACATTGGGAGAGCACTGTGCATGCATGCAAATGTGTACGAGTGAGTACATATCAATGTTATATATTAACACACAAATGTTACGTATTAACACACAAAAGTTCCATATTAAAGGAAGATTTTTGTTTTTGTCTTCCAATATTCCATGTCTATGTTAGACATCTTTTGCAGAGAAAAATCTCTTTTCTCCTCAATATTAACACATGCTTTGGACCAGTCCTATAATATACTGAAAGTATTTTCAGAATTACTTTACACACACTACTACAAGAAACAAAATGAAACTTCCATCTACACTGACCATACATAAGGATACATAACCAAATCTTATAAAAATGTTATAAAGATTTTGGATTAATCTTTGCTTCCTACTTCAAATTTACCTTCAATTTAGTTTGAGACATTTTTCCCTTACTCATACCAATCTTGTTTTTGAATATGTATAACATTATGTTTTCAAAAGTCAAATTATACAACAATGCTTATTCAGAAAATTTATCACTTTCTGCTGTATCTCTTTCACTTCATTTTCTTCTACCTAAAAGTCTTATAAATGTTACCTATTGTGTTTCTTCTTACATATATAGATATTAATGTAAAATTAATAAATATTGAATCTATTGTTTAAATGTTAAAATAACTTGATTCACTAACATTTTCTTATTTTCATGTCTTTCTTATAGAAAACGTAGTATACTGTATATACTTTTTGGCACTTAAACTTCTAATATCTCCTGACAATCATTTCATTTGAATTGAGATCTATAGTTTATTTGGCCAATTTCTGTGATTAAGTATTTTAGTGACCTTAATATTTAGCAAATATAAATAATGTTGCAATGGATAGATGTAAAATGCAGTTTCACATTTTTGCTCTATAGGTTTAACAAGACATTTTAGAAGTTCTGGGTCAAAATGTAAATACATGTTTACAATTTTTACAAGTTTAGCAATCTATGGTATGATGAATATTTTCTTGTACTGTTATACTTTTCAAATTTTAGCAATGTATGGTGTCTTACTTCCTTTCTCCTCATTGCTAAGAAAAAATAGCCAAAACCCAAAGTTAAAGGAGGAAAAGTTTATTTAGCTCCAAATTTGTAAAGGTTTTGGTTCATAATTGACTGGCTCCAAAAGACAGCGGCATGGAAGACAGGCATCAAAGAGGAGAAACAGTTCATGGCAAGCAGAAGGTGGCAAGAAAGCAAGGGATCTTAGCAGCTTTTTTCTTTTTCTTTTACACTCTATCTAGGGTATGGGGTTTAAAGTGATGCCAAACCAATCAGTGTACTGATATAGCAATGGCACACCCTTAATTATTCCTGCACCTCTGAAAAAGCCCCACCTATGACTACATGAGACTTTGGGAGGACATCTAGCCACCAATCATAACATATGGCATATTGAATAATTTCTTGTTTTTTCTTGGTGCATGGTTTTGAAAACTGCCTCAGGGAGATAAATATAGGAGCAAGTGAACTAGTAAAATATTACAGTGGAAGAATATTTGGGAAGCTCATTTTGGTTTCGAAATCTTGTTAGTGTTAATTCATGTAACAAACACTTAAAAGTCTATTTTATCTCAGGCAATATATTAGATCTCAGATATAAAGCAAAGAGCAAATCCTTCATGGTCTTTATTTCTTCAAAAACTGCATGGGCAGTAAAACATGGTGAGGACAACAATTTTTTTACCTGTTTCTTATAGCCACATGGTAGTCATGAAAGACCCTTCCAGATTTAGAAGGATGGAAGCATAAGCCCCTCTGAAAAAAGGCAAAGCAAATGAGGAGTGAGGACAAGGGAGAAAATTAAGATGCAAAAGTCTGACATGTTTAGTTATATGAAGAGAAAGTAGGTAAATCAATAGCTGGTCAGAGAAGATACCAGCAGATGTGATTTGCTTGAGGAAGGAAAATAAAATCAGCAAATTCTAGTGCAAATGGAAAAGATCCAGTATAGAGAAAGAGGATGAAAACACAAGAGAGATTAAATGATACTGATAATCATTGTTGCTAAATTCAACAGACGTCAGGCTTGTCTGTGTGTTTTGGATGAGGGTTGTATGAGTCAAAGGCATCTGTCCAGCACAGCAGTGGGAGAGATGCAAAAATTTGCAGTCCACAAAAAGTAATGTAGTCATTGCCAATAATGCATGAGGAAGTACAACACAGTAACAGAGGAAGACAGCATAGTGATGAAACCAGGTGATCATAATCTTGATTTATTTATGCTGATACCAATTGTCCCATATAGAATCTTCTTCAACTTTGTGAAGCTGCCCAAGTAATTGTACTAAGAATATGAATATTGGCTTAGTGGATTATACCCAGACTCAGGAAAAGATTTTTAAACAGAAGTGGTATAAATGGTGTATATGTGGGGGTTTCACTGGAAAAATGTGTGACCAAGGATGCACTTTTAATCATTTTAAATTTTATTTAAAGAGAAAAAAACACAACAGAAAAAATTGTAGCAACAATACAGAATTCCAAAGAAAAAAAAGAAAAAAAAACTCTAAGAAATCACTACTCAATAAATTACATACGGTCATCTCGGAAACAGTTCTTCAAGTTGCAAAATTAAAGCATACAAAGCAGACATTCAAACAGTGAGACTGCAAACAGTTCTGCTCAATGATCTAACAAAAACTTAGTAATAAGGTCATCTATCTTAAACACTTAAACATACAAAGTGTTATATCCTTTAGGACACTTTCTTTTCCTCTCTTTTTTATAGTAGCAATTACACATTTTGGTTTTTATCACTCCTACATTTCTTATTTTACACTTGATCTTAGCCAAAAGGCCAAGAAGCAATACATTTTGTTTTTTGTTTTTTGTTTTTTTTTGTACTGGGGATTGAACTCACAACCTCACGCTTGCCAGGCAGGCGCTTAAGCCACTAAGCTGAATCCCTGGCCCTACATTTCTTATTTTAAAGTACAGACACAATGTGTCTGTACTGTACTCATTTTTTACTTATTTTACTGTACTTATTTTACAGTACAGTTACAATGTGATATTTATAAATATGATTCTTATTTATTTCACTAATGAGGATAGTCTCAAGTTGTCTCCATTTCCCTATGAAAGATAGTCTCAAGTTTTCTCCATTTCCCTATCAAAGCCTCAAGATCATCCTTTTTCATAGCTGAGTAATATTCCATTGCATAAAAATAGCACATCTTTTTCATCCACTCTTTGTTTGATGGGCATTTTGGTTGTTTCCAAGATTTAGCTCTTGCAATTTGGGCTGCTATAAACATGGGTACACATATATCACTGTGATACGACCTTCTCAGTTTTTTGGGAAAATACCCAGGAGTGGAATAGCTGGGTTGAATGGAACTTCACATCCTAGTCTTCTGAGAATTCTCCATACTGATTTACATGGTAGTTGCACCAGTCTACACTCTAACCAACAGTGGAGCAGTGTTCCTTTTTCCTTGCAGCCTCGCCAACATTTCTTATCAGTTGATTTCTTGATGGCAGTTATACTTTCCAGAGTAAGATGAAATCTCAATATTGTTTTAATTTACATTTCTCGAATGATGAGTGGTAGTGAACATTTCTTCATTTATTTATTTACTATTTGTATATCTTCATCTGAGAACTGTGTGTTCATCTCAGATGCTCATTTTTGGAGAGGGTCTTTGAATTGGGGGGCTTGATGTTTTTCAATTCTTTATATGTTCTTGATATAAGTCCTTTGTCTGAGGGGTTGCTGGCTAAAATTCTTTCTCTTTCTGTGGGTTTTCTTTTCATTCTGTTGGTGATTTCTTTTTAAGTGCAGAAACTTTTCAATAATATGAGATCCCAGTTGCTAATTTTCTGAAATGTTTCCCATGCAGTTTGTTCATGAATTCTCTGCCTACCCCTATGTCTCCAAAACTTCTACCTACCTTGTCTTCCAGTAGATTTAGTGTTTCTGTTTTAATGTTTAAGTCTTTGATCCATTTAGGCTTTAGTTTTGTGCATGGTGATAGGCATGGATCTAGTTTCAGTCTTCTGCATGTGGAGAGCCAATTTTCCAACACCATTTATTAAAGAGGCTACCCTTCCTCCAGTGAACATGTTTAGGCCATTTGTCAAACATCAAGAGGCAGAGTGTGTTTGTACTTATACTTGCATATTCTAATCTATTCTATTGATCCTCAGGTTTATTTCTTTGCCAGTACCATGCTGATTTTATCACCGTGGCCTTGTAGCACAGTTTCAAGTCAGGAATTGAGATGCCTCCTGCCTTGTCTTTATTGCCCAGAATTGCCTTGCTGTTCTAGGTTTCTTCTGTTTCCCAATGAATTTTAGGAGTGTTTTCTCTAGATCTGTGAGGTATGTCAATGGTATTTTGATTGGGATTGCATTAAATCTGTATAACAGTTTTGGGAGTTGTTATTTCTATCTTTACATGGGAGAATACTTCTAATTTGATTTCCTCTATGGCTTCTTGGAGTTGTCTTTTTATTTCATTTGCTATCTTTTCAGAGATTTCTGGTTCATTACTTTTGGAGTCCTCTATTTAATGTCCCTTGTACATGCTCCTGGTGGACTAGATGTTTGATATTGCATTTTGCTTTTTCATTTTGCCATTTTCCTTTTTCCAGTTAATGTTTGGTCCTTCAAACCGCTAGTGTCAACTGTTGGTAGTGCATATCTTGGGGTCCTAATATAAGGTTGATGTTCGTCCAATTGCTGGGTCCCACAATGAATAAGTGGGCCAGTCACCTGACTCCCTGCTGCAGGGCCTGTTGGGTGAGTCCTATGTTCTTCCTGGGCTGACAAGCCTAGTAGTATTGATGTAGGTCAACTTTT
>PVJX010006831.1:0-22507 GCA_004027295.1 Dolichotis patagonum
CCAGAAATAGCTGTTCATGTTACAAAATTAAGGCATACAAAGTGAACACACAGTGAGGCTGCAAACAGAAAAAAAAGGATGGAACAAAGCCAATTGAGACAGTATAGTGAAATTGGCACAGAACATCACAGCAGGTCACCAGGACAACAGCAACAGGCAACATTGTATACCTCGTTGTCTTCACAATAGTTGTTCTTCTCCTAGGTTCAGCAAAATCAAAGAAATACACATTATAGAACACATCAACACAGAGTATTGAATAGAGCAACACCGTTAATCAGGACAAAGCAAAACGGCGATAAAAATATCTGCCTTCAGAGATAGTAGAAGGAAACTCCCCAGACTTGCTGTACCAAATATGGTCACCTGCTAAGATACCCAGATCTCTGGATCCCAAATGCTAAATGGGGAAGGGGGGGGAGTGTGGTATGTTTGGTTCTAAGCCCGCGCCCCGGTAGGCAGCAGGCTGTTTACTGGTTGGCTCGGCGCCCTAAGTTCCAGCATGGCGCGGATCTCAGGAGACACTCTTGCTTCTGGTTTCCCCGCCCTGGGGTGGCCGCGGCTTGCCAGACCACAGTCACTTACCAGGGCAGCAGGCTGCTTACTGGTTGGCTCAGCGCCCTAAGTTCCAGCACAGGCGCGGATCTCCGGAGACACTCTTGCTTCTGGTTTCCCCTCCCTGGGGTGACCGCGGCTTGCCAGACCACAGTCACTTACCAGGGCAGCCGCCATGACTTTTTTTTATGCTGGCAACTTTCCTCAGGTGGCATGTCTATATTCAGCACCATGCTCATTTGATTCAGCTGGTGTTAAGTTGACCACTGTTTTTTTTTTTTTTTTTTTTTTTTTTTATCCATAACAATGAATTATAACAAACTGCAAAGACTAGGCATTAGAGACCAATAATACAATATGGGAGTATGATTTTTCAACTGGAAATTGTACTAATAATGTAATATCCTAATGATTTATTTGTATGAGACTTTTTCTTGGATTAAGTTTATTTTTCAAATGGTCAATATGCTAATGATTACTGATTTGAAAGAGCCTCTAAGCAGATTCTGTTACCTGTACGTCCATATTCTAATTATGCCAAAGAAAAGCCACTTTTCTAATGTTTGTATTATCTACTGGTGAATTTTCCATTTATTTGCCTTTTTTCAAAAATTTTTATTTTGATACCTGGAAATAGCACTGAAATATGTTTTTAAAGTGTTTTTGTATGTCAAGCATATTTCTGTTTATACTATAACTGACATTTGGACTATTGCAGGACTAACTGGAATAGAGAGTGATAATTCCAAGATGGCTATCTTTTTTACTACAATGTGTGGGAGAAGAAAAGTATTATTTTCAGGCAAATATGGGAGAGAAAATTCCCACTAGCATACTTGAATATTTCCAAAAAGTTCACTCCATAAAGTTCTCTGCATTTTTGTAGCCAAAGGAATTGCTGACAATTGCTAATATTCTATAAATGTCTCTAGCCAGATTAACAGCACCAATGGTCTTGTCTTTCCTTCAGTCATGTTGTGAAATATTTTACACAAACCTCTATGTTCACTGCTAGATCAGGTATTTTCAATGTCTCAGCTCTCAAATCCATCTGTTCCATATCATATGTCCTCAGCTCTAGACATTTTACATACTTCTTTTCTTCTTCAAACTGTCTTCCCTGGGGAAGTGACCTGTACCTGTCCTTTGACCTAAGCACCCCAATTCATGATCCCCTTCATAGTATGATTCTTATACCTTCTCATAACTCCATGCTTGAGATTAACTTCACCTCTTTAAGAGTGAGTGTCAAGTCTGCTACCAACCAGTTAATAATATTCCAAGAAAGTGGCAAATTACAGAATATCAGGAACTTGAGGGAAAATTTGAGAAGTTCAAAAAGATCTCAGAGATACTAATGTGGTTCAGTGATAAAACATTTGATTCCAGAAATAATAAGTAGATGAAAAATAATTATTCTGGCAGAAACAAATAAGACAGAAATAGTAACTATACAAAGGAACCCAGGGAGATAGACATGACGCTAGGGTAATAACATCAGTGCTTGGCTGATCTGAGACTCAGATCAGTGGAAACAATACTCATAACAGCAACAATGAAATTTTGGTTTCATTCTTTTTTGGGGGGTGGAATACTTGCTTAAGACACTAGATAAATGCTTTTAGAAATTGTCAAGCAATATAAAGACGGAACATAAAAGTTGGTTTGTTTATATTTTATCATTGTCTTGACAATTTTATTAAATTCATGAGTAGTGTTTCAAGTTGTGCAAGATTTCAACATTTGCATACCAAGAACTGACTTTGTATTAAATCTAGCAGAATGTAATTTCATTTTTCTTTTGTTCTGGACAAATTTGAAAGTTGCCAATTTCAGTTATCTAAAGACTAATAGCTCTATTTTCTAACATAGAAATGGAGAATTACACTATTCAAAGAAACAATTTTCACTCCACTGAATTGATGATTAAGGAGCTAGATCCAGGAGTTTCACATCCTCCTGCTTTATCCTCTTCTTTACTCTTTGTTTATGTTGGAAGTGGGAAAACTATTTTCCAGATATCCTGCCATTGGGTTTTGGTGTAGGACTCTTCCTCCACTGCTGCGTCACAGGGGAGATGGTGGAAACTGATTTATCTGGTGGCAGAGGGCAGCCCGAAGCCCACTGAGCACCTGACCACCTGCATGGCTCTGGAACTCTACTCAGGGAAGGCACTGAGGAGAGCTACACTTCCTGCCCCTCGGATTTCCCGCCAGGTTTGTAATCAACCGAATTTCCAGAACTTAATCCCTTTCTCGTCTTCCCGTTCCCATCCTCAATCAGGAGCAGCTGTAATAGGAGGGAGGGTGTGAGATACAAATCAACATCTGACATTCCTGAATCTTAGTTTTGCCTTGTAATTTTAAATTTTAAACTACATTTTATTTATTCCTATTGTAGTTGAAACATGTTAACAACCTGTTTTTAAGAGAGGTTATATTTTTATTTTTATTTCCAAAAAATAGTTTTGGCCTTTAAATTATGAGTAACTAACAGTAATATTTTAGTCCTTAAGAGTAAAACAAATATGTTTCTATAGCTTCACTTATGTAAAGAGAGTATTTTTAAAATATGATTTTCTTCTTTTTTCATTTTTTCTATAAATGTTCCAGTCACTTTTTCTATCTTCTGCTATTTTTATGTCACTATTAATACTGAACAATTGCAATTGTTAAAGCTGGCAAATTAGCAATTTCATGATTGATGATGAGTTTATTACAGTTGTTTAACAACAAACCCTGGTCTTTTCTTACTAAATCTTCTTTCCAGTTTTATGTCCCACAGTTCACATGTTAATGTCACATGTCAAGCATAGTAATCAACTTGTTGCTCCCAGCTGAACTGAATCAGCGTAATACTGCATGTGCAAGGTCCATCTGAGGACTGCTGCCAACAACATTAAAAAAGAACTGGAGGGGAAGATGGTGTGCTGATGACTCTCCTGGAGAGGCTTGTCATGCTGATTTTCCTGATATGCACTTAGCTGTTCTTACTGTCAGAGGAGCTCTGGTCCTTACCTTGAGCATCATTTCCTGGCTCCAGTGTAGAAACCCCCAACCTACTGGCACAGATCCTTAATCCCACTGGCACAGACTTTCTAGCTTCCACCACTGATCTTTGGGCCTTCCCAGTGCAGATTCTTGATACAGATTTGCGTGAGACATTGTCATGGACTCTAGGCCTCTAGCTGGATTCATGGAAGACACTACCACGGGCATTAGGTCTTCAGCCTGAATCATGGGGACATTGCCATGGGATCCAGGCCCTCAGCTGGTTTCTTTGGGTCTCTAGTGTGTGTACAGATTTCCTGCACTCTTTTGCATTTAACCTTTTGAGTGAATATCATAAAATAACCCTATAAATTATGTGTCCTATATTAAATCTTTTATCTTGTAAACCATGAGTATAAAACCAATTGTCTCCAAATATTGTCAAATTTTCCCTAGGGACACTCCCAATTAAGAACTACTAGTTTGTTTTGTTTTATTTTGGTACCAGAGATTGAACTCACAACCTCGCGCTTGCCAGGCAGACACTTACAATGCTGAGCTAAATCCTCAGCCAAAGAACTATTAGTTTTGCCCATTGTCTCATATCGTAGAGTCAGCAATTTTGGCCATATAAATGTATTCACACAGAACTATGAATTGTTTTCATATTCATGTCCAGTATTGTATGTGATTCTTCAAATATGCAGATATCATTGCATAACATTATACCTTATCATTTTTAGTTAAATAGTATTTTACTTTTGTTTCTTCTTTTTATTTATTGTATATGTTTGCAGTACTTGGTGTTTATATTAGCCCACAGGTACACAATAGAACTTGTTTCTTTTAGCCCCTTTTCCTTTCCCATCCATCTTCTTTGTAGAAAATTCTAATTGTCAAAGATGCATTATACTAGTATTTTATCCAACAGGGACAGAAATAGAAAAGCATTATAAATAAGAATTAATACTATAACTGCTCTTTCTAGTCTAATAAATGTTAAATATTAACCCAAACACATGAAAGACAAACATGGAAGTGTATTATATTAATAAATATTTTCTTAAAAGAATGTGTTCAAGTGAGTGAGACTCTATTTCCTATGACTCACTTTTAAGGGTCAAATATTGAATTCATCCCCTAAAGTACATACTCTATTTTCTACAAAATAAAAACAAAACAAAACCAAACATCAACAAAACACTCCTCAGAAGTCAATATCTGAGTAAATTTGTACTTGACCTTAAACAGATAATGCATTTAACAATTTTAGTCCTTCATTTTCCTTGTGGTTCATCAGGTATGAAACAAGTTTGGTTGTCACTTTACAGAAATACCGTGAAGATTCTGAAAATGACTCATATTTCTTACAATATTCAAATCTAGGAAATCCGATCATGTGTGAGTTACTCTCACAGGATATCAAATATTTAATTTTGCAAGAAATGATGACCAAGGCAAAGATGTTGGTAGAAGATGACTATATTAAAAATAAACTTTTGGCAACATACTGAGTTCACTAAATTCTTTCTCAAGTTTTCCTCAATGTACAATTTGTAGAGGTACATTCAGGTTATTTTATTTCCAATTTACTTGCCACACACACTTCTTTAAACTTTAATTTTCATATTTATATTTTAAAATAGGTGATATTTTATATAAGAAAGGCTTTTTATTCTTGTTTTTAAAAACTGTATTGTACACATCTTTAAATTACTGGAATACATGTGGTGATTAAATCATCCAGCAAACATTTATGGAGCCAAAACTCTAAAGTGATTAGCTGTGAAGTAAAAATGTATATTAAAACAAAGTCTGTAACCTGAAATTAATAAACACTTCAAAGTATGGATAGATTCATGTATTACATACATTTTAATAACTATGAAATGTGTGTTTAGTAATAATCTAGAAAAAAAGAGCAAGCCAAGCCTAACGCCAAAAGATGGGAGGAAATTATAAAGACCAGAGCAGAAATTAACACAATAGAGACTAAGAAAACAATACAAAGAATCAATGAATCAAAGATTTGGTTCTTTGAAACCAATCAACTGATTGGTTGATTGGTTATAAAACTGATAAGGCCCTATCAAACCTTATTTAAAAAAAGAAAGAAAAAACTCAAATTCATGCAATAAGGAATGAAAAAGGTGAAATTACTACAGACTCGGTGGAAATACAGAGGATCATCAGCACCTGTTTCTAAAACCTCTACTCTCATAGGTTCAATAACAGAAGAAATGGACAGATTCCTAGAAACATATGAACTACCAAAGCTGGGTCAGGAAGATATAAAACTGCTGAATAACCCAATTTCTATTAATGAAATTGAAAACGTGATTAAGTCCTCGCCAACAAAGAAGAATCCAGGCCCAGACGGATTCACTGAGGAATTTTACAAGAAATACAAAGAAGACTTAATTCCAACACTCCTCAAACTCTTCAATGAAATTGAAAGGGAAGCAATTCTTCCTAAGTCATTCCTGGAAGCAAATAGTACTCTAGTGCTAAAACCTGAGAAAGATTCAACTAAAAAAGAGAACTATAGGTCAATCTTCCTAATGAACATAGATGCAAAAATTGTCAATAAAATATTGGCAAACAGGATGCAGCAAATCATCAAGAAGATTATACACCATGACCAAGTGGGACTCATCCCAGGAATGCAGGGATGGTTCAACATATATAAATCAATAAATTTAATCCACCATGAAAATAGAGCCAATAGTAAGAATCACATGATCATCTCTATAGAGCGAGAAAAAGCTTTTGATAAGGTCCAACACTCATTCATGATAAGAACCTTACAGAGAAGTGGAATAGATGATCTTTACCTCAATCTGATAAAGGTCATCTATGAAAAACCAACAGCCAGCATCATATTAAATGGACAAAAACAGAAAGCCTTTACCCTAAAATCAAGCACAAGACAAAGATGTCCTTTAACACTGCTCCTATTCAATATAGTACTGTAAATACCAGCCAGAGCAATTAGACAAGAAAGAGAAATAAAAGGAGTAAAGATAGGAAAAGAGGAAGTTAAATTATCATTATTTGCAGAAGACATGATACTCTACATAGAAGACCCCCCAAACTTCATTGGAAGACTCTTAGATGTAATAAATAAATTCAGCAATGTAGCTGGATACAAAGTCAATACTCAAAAATCAATAGCATTCCTATACACTAACAACAAAAATACTGAGAGAGAAATAAGTGAAGCCACGCTCTTCACACTAGCACCCAAAAAAATGAAATACCTAGGAATTAATCTAACAAAAGAAGTAAAAGAGCTATACAAGGAAAATTATAATAGTCTGAAAAAAGAAATTGAAGAGGAACTCAGAAAATGGAAAGACATCCCTTGTTCATGGATAGGAAGAATAAATATTCTGAAAATGGCCATTTTCCCCAAATTGTTGTACAGATTCAATGCAACCCCAATCAAAATACCTAAAATTCACTCCTAAAATTCATCTGGAACCAGAAAAGACCTAGAATAGCAAAGACAATTCTAAGCAGCAAAGGCAAGGCAGGAGGCATCACAATCCCTGACTTGAAGTTATACTACAAAGCTACTGTAATAAAATCAACATGGTACTGGAACAAAAAAAGTTCTAAAGATCAATGAAATAGATTGGAAGATACAACCACAACCACAAACACACTCAACAACCTTATCTTTGATAAAGCATCCAAACATGCTTGCTGGAAGAACGATAGTCTCTTTAACAAATGGTGCTGGAAAAATTGATTATCCATATGCCAAAATCTAAAACTAGACCCATGCTTATCACCATGTATAAAACTAAAATCCAAATGAATCAAAGATCTAAATATTAAAACATAAACACTAAATATGTTGGAAGACAAAGTCAGTAAAAACCTTGAAGACACAGGGGTAGATAGACAATTCATGAACATAATCAAACAGCATGGAAATTACTTCCCAGAATCAATAACTGGGATGACATCTTATTAAAGAGTTTGTGCATCTTGAAAGAGATCTCCAGAAGAGTGAAAAGAAAACCCACAAATTGGGAAAAAACCTTAATGGATTGTCCCTCAGACAAAGGACTTCTGACTAGAACTTATAAAGAATTAAAAAAAAAATCACCCTCACAATTCAAAGACCCAATCCAAAAATGGGCATGACAAGTGAATACATAGATTTCAGATGAAGAAATACAAATGACAAATAAATACATGAAAAAATGTTCATCAACATTAGTCACTAGAGAAATGGAAATGAAAACCACACTGAGATTCCATCTCACTCCAGAAAGAATGGCCTGGAAAAAAAAAAAAAACTACCAACAACAAATGCTGGAGAGGCAATGGGTAAAAAGCAACTCTTCTGCACTGTTGGTGGGAGTGTAGACTGGTGCAAGCACTGTGGAGGTCAGTCTGGAGATTTCTCAAAAAGTTGGGGTTGGAAGTCTCATTTGACCCAGCTATTCTGCTTCTAGGCATATTCCCAGAAGAAGTGAAAGCATAATACCACAGTGATATATGTGCACCCATGTTTATAGCAGCACAATTTGTAATAGCCAGATTTTGGAAACAACGTGAGTGTCCAACAAGTGAGGAAAGGATAAAAAAGTTGTGGTATTTTTATATAATGGAGTACTACTCAGCTATAAAGAATGATCACATTGAGATATTTATAAATAAATGGATGCAAATTGAGACCATACTCATAAGCGAAATAAACCATACTCACATGTATAAATGCTGTATAGTTTCCTTAGTGTGAGAAATGGTAAGGTCACATAAGATTTTATGGTAATCATGATTCCCCATTGCATAGCTTTGAAGACTTTTACTGTTTTCATTCATCAGTTGGAATGGTTTTATTCTGTTTTGTTTATGAACAGCTGTTTTGAAGAAAACAAAATATTATGGTAGCCATTGCTGATATAATATCATCTTGCTTTGAAGTCCTACCATGTTTCTATTCTTCTATTACCATTGGTTCTATCATTTTGTGTCTTAATGGGATTTTATTATATGTGATAGTATAAACATTTTTTTTATGGAAAATGAAATATTATAGTAGCCATTGATCATTTTCTGTTATTTGGTTCAGGATATCCTTTAATTCTTTCATTCTGTTGAATGGTTTTATACTATTTTGTTATGTTTGATATTATTGTATTTGAAGCCATGCTCAACTATTACAAAGAAAGAGATATTATGGTAGCTACTGTTAATATCCAGTTGTCTTGTAAAGTGCTATGTTGCTTGTGTTGTTCTGTTCTGATCTGCTTTGTTCTGTCCTCTTTTGTTTTATTTTCCTTAAAATAAAAAAAATTAAAAATTTTATTTAGATTTCAAGATAAATAACACATTGATACATGTATCAAAACAATGCTTATCAGAATTTTCTTACATAAAACTTTAACATTTAAGTTATTTTATTGGTATTTAAGAAGCTGTAGTTAACATGTAGCTTGAATATCACTGAGTTTCACTGATATCTTTTGAGAGTTTTTTGCACATACATATTATAATACATATTATAGTAAATAATGTAGCCTATATTAACTTGATGAATATTTGTTGTTTATTAACTGTCTTTTGGGGTACTCCTATCTAAATTGGAGTACTACAATAGATTTTCTTCTCATTTAAGAGGAAAAATGTGTATACAGAAATTAAACTGTGCCTTTCTTTTCTGAATGATTCCTTACACACACACACACACACACACACACACACACACACACAGCTGCAAATATAAAGTATGTCACAGAAATTGCTAATTTTGTCAATTAATAAAACAGAATCAAGAGACTTATGGCATGTAATACACAAAAGAATATCATAAAAATCAGGAAATTAGGACTAAATCTGGGATTGACATATAATTTGTTATCCAAATTACTTACTTTAAATAATGAAAACAAATGCTAATAATAACTGCACTAGTAATATGGCCATGCAATCGACTGATAACCACTACTGATTACCGTTTACTTTGAAGATTTAATGCCATAATGTTTTAGAAGTTTCAGATTTCTTTGTTTTCAATTTTCACTGTATCCTTCAGGGTTTAAGTTTTTATGTCGTTATTTTCTGTTAGTTATTTCTTCAGTCTAAGGCAGAATGTTTGTAATTCATACCCATAGCAATACATGTTTCTGTATTTGTCAATGGCATTTTCATGTTAAGTAGTTCTACATAAAGATAAGCATGCACCCATGCACAGCGTACATACACACATTTTCCTGCCTATATTTATACATAAATGATTCCTCAGTCTTATTTCAAATTAGAATGATGCTATTCATTCCAACTTTAATATGCTTTCTTAATAGTGAAATTGATGTCCTTTAGTGGAAACTGTTTAATAACATATTAGATTTAAAATACAATTTTGTTAATAAACTGAGATGGCTTTTCAGAGCTTAAAATACTTTCAGCCATAGAGAATTGGCTTGGGAATCACTCCCTTTTTTTGTAAGCTTATGCAAATCCCAAGATTAGTGACTGAAACAAAAGCATATTTTATATAACTTGATGATATTAAAAATTAAACCCTGGTGATGTGTAATATGCTTGTCAAGTCTCTAATAAATGTCTTCTTCAGTTCAATTCTTCTCTCCCTTTTAAAATGCTTTATCCAGAAAGTATATTTTTTTGGATTCCTATGATAATTTTAAGCTCCTATAATTTTAATTTTCAGTTCACCTTATTACCTTTTTAACTATAGTCATCCAGGTAAAATATAAAATTTAATCTTGGTATTCTCATCTTAGTAATTGAAATGTTTCTCATTGTCTGAGGCAGTATCAAGCCAAAGGCTCCTGCATGTTCTGCCATCTCTCCTGTGTCATCCTGTGACATGACATTTCCTGATATCTTTACATCTCATGCCCTTCCATGTCTTTGTTCCCACGATCACTTCTTACTTAAATGCCCTTTTCTCTTTTTTGACTAGAGACTATCTGATAATTTTTCAAAACTCACTAAAGGTATCTTCAACATTGTGTGACATTTTCTGCAACTTCAATGCCATCAAATTTAATTATCAATTCAATTATGATTCCAGTAGGGTTTATAGACTTTTATGAGAGATTATACTATTGTTTTATACAGGTACCTAAAGATAGGCAGGTAGGTGTATTTTCATTTTCAATTTTTAGTTTCTAATAAAGTATTTAATAAGAAGCAAGAATTCAAAAAATTATGGCTAACAAATGAATAAATGAGTTTCTTCATCTGTTTATGCTGGTATCACAAGAATTTAGTCTGGATAGCTGATGAACAACAGAAGTTTATTTTTCATAGTTCTGGGCTCTAGGAAGCCTAAGCTTAAGTCATTCACAGGTTCACTGTGGGATGGGGGCCTGTCTCTGCTTTCAAGATGGTGTCTTTAATACTGTGTCTGACTTGAATTCTGACCTTACTTTGTAAGAGGGAAGAAGGGTGAGAAGGGCTAGCTCCCTCTGACCCTGTTATAGTACGTCAGAGAAGGGTGGAGTCATCTGGATTGAGTCTCTCCTGACTTAAGTGCTGTTGCTTTGGACATTATATTTCCACATAAATTTTAGAATGGAAGCAAACATTCAGGCTATAGCAATAAATTAGTATAGATGATTAATTAGGTTTTTCCAGTTCTAAACATGTGATGATTTAGATATTTGCACTTTAAAACCTTATGCAAACTTGCTGAAAAGTTAGCTACCTCTGGATATTCAGATTTGACTCTCCTTTCCATATCTATTATACTAGGCTTGGTCTGCAAAGAACAACTAAATAAACTCCAAGTTCTTCATTTCAAATCTTTTGATTAAATTAGTACTAGATACCAGATGGGAAAGATTTATGGACCATTTATTCAAAATCTAGATATCACATTTTCATGTGCCACACTGACTAATAAGGCTAAAAACAGTAAGAGCAAATCCATCAAAAATAAAAAATCCATAGTTATTTTTCAGCAAATGATTTGAACTATCTAGCAAAATGCTCCAGGCCAAGATACAGTGTCTTAGAATAAATCGTTGAATATTGTGAATATTGACTATCACATTTTAAAGAGTTTTTTGTGATGGAAGAATATCATTTTCATCTTTACAAGGAAATATTTTTTAAAATTAGTTTGTCTGTTTTTGGTAACAGGGATCAAACTCAACTTAGTTTTAAAAATATAAGACAAGTACTTTAAAATCATTACTTTTAGTTGTTTTTAGAGTATTTGTGTATGTCAACAGGAGGACTTGGCTTACATATTGTTTGCTCTCTTTTCTAACCAGAATTGAATTTATAGTATATGTGGAAGAGATATTAGTTTTATCTATAGTATACACTTTTCCTATGCACATTGCCATTTCTAATTATTTTTCTGTCTACTCCATTGTCTCTTACTTTGTCCATTTCTTTTTAATTTTATTTTCTTTATGTTTGTTATGTTTGAATTTCTTTCAAAGTCTTGTTTAAAATTGGAAGTCTTGATTCTAACTTCCATTTTATTTTAGTGCTCTCTTTCATTGTATTTTTAAATTAGATTTCAAGAAATCTAATGGTTAAATTATCTTATGTATGAATTTGAGCACATATCTGCTAGGAGATACCATCAAAAGATGATAAATATTTAAATTTTAGAAACTTTATTATATTAAAAGACTCTTTGACATTAATTCTACTCAAATATTCCCTCTCATTTCAAACACACTTTCTCATCATTTATGCACATTTTTGAAACATTTCTGGAGTTTTCTTTCCTAACTGTTATCAGTAGTGCTGTTTTGCTTGCCTAAATGTCCTGCTCAATTCAAAGATTTAATTTTCAAAGCTATTTTGACTGTGGGAAAAGGCAAGTGTGTCATGGTTGCAGATGGGACATAAAATGGATGAGTTCACATTGTAATGTTTTTATTTGACAAAACGTCATAAATCAACAACAGAAAGACAACATGTCAAAAATAAATCAATATATATCAGTTATAACCATTAATGTAAATGGCCTCAATTCACCAATTAAGAGAAACAGACTGGCAGAATGGATCAAGAAACAACATCCAACCATACGCTGTATACAACCCATCTAACCCAAAGAAAACTCATAGACTGAAAGTCAAAGAAAGAAAAACAATACTCCATGAAACAGGAACCCCAAAAAGCAGGGATAGTTGATTTGCAGACAAAGGGAACTCCAAACCAAGAATGATCAAAGAGATAAAGAAAGTCACTATATACTAGGTAGGGGAAAAGTTTAACAGCAAGTGATAACTATCATAAATACATATGCATCAAATTTGGGAGCACCCAGCTATACAAAACAAATATTAAGAGAAATGAAAAGTCAAATAAGCAATAACACAGTTATAACAGGAGACTTTAACACCCCATTGACACAAAGACATGGGTCAACTACATGGAAAATCAGTAAAGAAATAACAGAACTGAAGCACAACTGTGAACAAATGGAGTTATTGGATGTATAGAGTGTTCCACCCCAAGACATCATAATATACATTCTTCTCATCAGCACATGAAATGTTCTCTAAAATAGATCATATACTAGTCTACAGAACATGCTTAAGTAAATGCAAAAGAATTGAAATTATCCCATGAATACTATTGGATCATAGCACCATGAAACTAGAAATTAATAACAAAAGAAACTGCCCAAACCTCACAAACACATAGAAATTGAATAATACACTCCTGAACAATCAGTGGGTCACAGAGGAAATTAAAGAAGAAATTAAACAATATCTACAAGCAAATGGAGATACAACTTGCCAGAACCTCTGGGATGCAATGAAAGAAGTCCTCAGAGGTAAATTTATTATAGTGAATTCCCAGAACAGGAAAACAGAATGAACACAAACAACCTGATGCTACACCTCAAACATCTAGAAAAAGAGAGCAAATCAAGCCCAAAACCAAAAGAAGGGAGGAAATTATAAAAATCAGAGCAGAAATCAATGCAATTAAAACAGAAAAAAATAAAGAATCAGAGACTCAAAGAGGTGGTTCTTTGAAAGAATAAATAAAATTAGTAAGTCCCTAACCAACCTTATTTTAAAAAGGAAACAAAAACTCAAATTCATGCAGTAAGGAATGAAAAGTGTGAAATCACTACAGTCCCTGTGGAAATGGATCATCAATACCTACTTCAAAAACTTCTACTCTTACAGATTTGATAACACAGAAGAAATGGACAGATTTCTAGAAACATATTAACTATCAAAGCTGGATCAAGAAGATGTAAAACTGCTAAATAACTTAATTTTAATTAATAAAATTTAAAATGTAATTAAAACCTCACCAACAAAAAAGAGCCCAGGTCCTGCTGGATTGACTGGGAATTCTACAAAAAGTTTAAAGACGACTTAATGCCAACACTCCTCATACTCTTCAGTGAAATTGAAAGGGAAGCAATTCTCCCTACTTCATTCCTGGAAGCAAGTATTACTCTAATACTGAAACAAAAGAAAAACTCAACAAAAAAAGAGAACTAAAGGCCAATCTCCCAATGAACATAGATGAGAAAATTCTCAATAAAATATTGGCAAACTAGATGCAGCAAATCATGAACAATCATTTGAAATATTTATTCTTTGTTCTTTTATTTGTTCATCATTTCTATATGTACTTCTCTGTTTATATGTTATGTCATTTCTATTCTCCCTGAAAATCCTTTAACAACTTTTTCCATGCTGCACTAATAGTAGTGAAATATTTGATTTTCATTTGGTATAGAATTAAAAGAAGGCAGCATATTTTTAAATGTTTATCTATCCCCAGCTTGTTCATCCTAGAAACATTTCCTATTTTCTCAATTAAGGTACCAATTTAGCTATGTATTTCTGCTGTCATTCACACTTTTAAAACAATTCATAGTATATCAGTATATATTAATGATAGGTTAGCATGAAAAAATAAAAATGAAACAGTATGAAGGGAATTATAATAATGTAATAGTAGATTGATTACAGTGGTAAAGAATCAGTAAGAGAATACATCAGTCATAATTTTTAACTGGTGGTAAATCATTAGAGTCTATATGTTTTTACTTCTATTCATGAGTCATTAATTCACGCACTCATTTCTTTATATAACAAGTAATGAGTAAGCCATATTAATGGATAGACCCCAAGTTAGCCTGGAACTTTTTATTTATTGTTTGTTTAAGCAGCTGTTGTGTGATACTTCCTACCTAAATATGAGTTGTAACATATGTGAATGTAGTACAGGATCAGTTTACCGAAGAGATACTAGGAAACGTTTCCTGTATGCGACAATTTAAAAATTGTCTTTTGTTTGTTTTGTTTTTGTGTGTGAAGTATAGTTTTGAACTAATAAAATCTTTGAATAATTAATAAATACTGAAGACAAAATTTTATACTGTATTTTAGTGATGAAGAACATGATAGTGGAATAAATTTTTTTTTCAGCAAATTAAGAAAAATGCAAGACAATGCATGACAAAATTAGTGCTTTAGAATATAAAGTCTTTTGCATCTTTGTCTCTTTTAGAGAGTTATTGGTTTCAGATATCACTGTTTATAAAATAATTATATGTATAAAAATTATTTTAATTATTCTATTTGAAATAGGCAGATAGCACCAGAGGGAAGACTTGATTTTAATAATACAAAATTTTATTAAATAAATTTGTTTTGAACATCCCATTATTGCAAGTTGTTTTCACTGAAGACTATTTTAGTCTATACTGCTATTTTTATTTCCTCCTGATGAAAACTGTTTTCTTTTGCTTATCTGTTTGGTTCACTCTTTCATCTACAAGTGTGCACTCAAATATCATCTTATCTGTTGGTCTTTTCTTCGTGTCCTAGCTACCCTGGGACCTGTGCCAAAGTGGAACCTCTCATCCTCCTTTTCTGCCTTAATTTATGCATTTTCCATCTGCTTACTCTATTCATTATGTATTTTTGTCCTCTTCAATTAAAATTATGTTCCATGAAATTAGAGATCTCTGTCTTCATTTCAAGTCTCTGTGTCTAGTAATAGAATTGTGCCTAATGCTTGGTACTCAATAAATGTATACAGACTAACTGAACAAACAGATGCAGAATAAGTGAAAATTTCATTACATAAATGCCATATCTTATAAACTTCTTAAGTAGAAGCATGAATGTCATATTTAAATGCCATTTTCACCCCTAACAAATTGTCTTTATTAAAATTAATAGAGAAAGGCAACACATAAATAAATATTTGTAAATTATATTAAAAAGTGAGTAAAATCCCAAAGTACAATTCTAAAATTATAGAGTCATTTCAATTCCATGTAGTCCCAGAACTGAAAGCCTCTAAGTACAAAATATAAAGCAATATTTCTGGCCACAAAATGATAAATTTCCAAATATCTTTTCCCTTATCCAAAAAGCATAAATTTGACTTTGATACAATAAAAATAGAGAAAGGCAACACATAAATCATAACTATATACAAAATAGGGTGTCAGATGTAAAATGAGAAAATAAAAGTTCAGCAAATGTAAGGGCTGAGAAACAACCAATGTAGCAAAACACGATAGTTAGCTGTTAGGGGTTTCTTTGATGAGTTGAATTATAACTTCCAAGCTTCTATTATTGCAACTAAAATATTAAGATCACAATAGATTCTGCTTTAGGCTATGATTAGCATTAAATGTAATGTAAACTTATTTAAATTGGTATCTGAGAAAAACTGTTTTATGATGATGCACCATATGCATCATATGGTAGAAAACATGTAGCAAATATTCAGTATTGAGGATGTCACACTGACTGCAGATGCAGGGACACACCTGAATATTCTCCTTACTGAAGCACCTGAGGTAATCTGTAGATCAACAGAAAAGGCAAGATTTTTCACTGGGTAAAGAAGAAAAGTAGATTCAATAAAGCAAAGGGATCATCAGACATTCACAGTTTTGTCAAGGAATAACCGCTGATTTGTCTAATGTTGCTTAATGGTGGTTTTTAAGCCTCAAATGGAGAATTTATCTTATCTCTGTCATTTTATTCTGGGAGGTATCACATCACCAAGGAACATTTTAAAATATGTCTCTTTAAATTAAGTAAACAAGTAAACAAGACTTTGAAAATATTGTAGTAGCCTGTAGATATATCATTAAAGTTTACTGACATATAAAACAGAATATGCATTTATACCCTATAAATTAAAGTATTTTTTCACTCAACTTTCATGCTATTGTCCCATACTCTTATTATTTTCACATACTGATCTTAGCCACCTTCTAATGTTAAATGAATTCCATTTATTTCTTATAGTATTTATACTATCAACTGTTATTTTAAGGAATGTAAAAACAGAAACTTTCTGTTTATTTTTGTTGCTATTGTTTTCAAGAAAATGCTCTAGACGTGATTAATTCATATCTACAATTTTTGACTTATGTTTTTTGAGCAGTTCTTGAAAGCAAATTAATATTTTCAGATGGCATGCAAAATTGAATGTGATACTTCTGTTGTTCTTAGGATTTCCCATGTAGTACATATTACATAGTCTGTGTTCCCAGCTGTGTTTACTAAAATAAATGAAATAATAATAATAGTAATAGTTGGAGGAAATACTATGATATTTAGCCCTCAAAACAGTTCTATGTGCTAAATAATATTACTGGCTTCACTGAAAGAGAGAAATGGGGGAGAGACAGATACTAGAGAAATTTGCTCGCCCTTTGCTCACATCCAAGGAATTAATTAATCCTGGCTTGACTGCTCCATCTTGGGAATCTGCCCACAATATCTTGTGTCAAATTACTGTAGTGATAAATTCAAGGGCATATGTATTTTTTAGTAGTTTTTCAAATCCTGAGGTCTTTGGAAGCCTATATACCTATATACCTCCTGCACTGAAAAAAAAATGTGACTATGAAAAGAAAGTTTAGAGGTATGGAAGAATCACACACAGTATAAATACCCATAAACCATGCGTATTAAGAATTAGAAAGTCAAAATTTATATTTTATAAAGATAAAATTACACAGAATAATTCTAGTATATATTATTATCAAATAATAAACCCAAAATGTCCAAGTTGTTGCCCCCACAATGTCCTGGTAAGCGCTTTATAAAAATATTTATGAGGAGACCTGGGATCCAAGTGAGTCTGTGCACATTTGCCTTTGGAAGGCACACTGACTGGAATCCCAAGACACAAGATAGTCAACCAGGATGAGAAGGTGCACACATGTCTTTGGAGGGCAGAGTAATTAGCAAGACCAGCAATAAGGAATTATCTGAAATAGCAGAGAGAAGCCAGCAGTGGGCTCTGGAAAACCCCAACAAAAAACCAGTTCCACCACCACATCCAGAGGCCAAGATCAGCTCCATACAACTTACAATCCCATGGCAAACTTGGTTGGAACACACAGGACATTTCTGAGATCTGACATGAACACTATCACAGAACTGTAAACATCACAAGTATTTTACTACTTTTATTCTTCGTTGTTTGTGTTTGGCTATCCCTTTCCTGTCTGGTTGGATGTTGTCTTGTTTTGCTTTGTATTTTGTGGTTACTTTTGTTTCTCTTTTTTTTTCTCCTCTCTTTCTCTGGTCTTTTTTCTTTTTCTTTTCTTTTTCCTCTTTTATTTAATAATTTTCTTCTTTCTTTTTTTCAGTGTGTAGGTTTCTTATCTTACTTTTTGTTTTCTTTATTGATTCTCATTCTCCCTTCACCTACTTCTTACATTTAAACTTTCAAGTGAGTATTATCTTTTCCTTTCTGACTACTGCTTTGTATTGTTATTCTTTTCCTCTTGTTGATCCAGTTTCCCAAAACTCAGGTGATCATTCTTTGACTTCTAGCCTTGATGCTACTATATTTGACCACATTCATCACTTTATTCTGTCTGCTACACATTTTAACTCCCAACCCCTGCAGAAGAGTAAAGTCACTCTACTGAGGGGGAAACCATTGCATATAGTACATGACATATATTTAATTTGTTATGTAACTTTAGAATTTGCTCCTGTAGTCAGGGGTATCAGGTTAGTGGTTGCTTTACTTTGTCAGTAAATAAGGTGTACTTGAAATTATTTTATTACAACCTGTACTACTTTAGCCAGGATGACATACATTACATTAAAATCGTTTTTTTTTTCCTTGTATGATAACACTGTGATAGTGTGGAATCCTCATCATGCCCATATTCCATAATAAAGGATTGGGTGCTGTAACTAATAGTAACTTTGCATCTTTTCAAACTGGGAAAATAGGTACTTGGGATAGCTAAAAAGAACCACCTACATCTAGAAGATATCCCTGAAGAATAGAAATCTAATAAGGAAGCCTCAACACCAGTCATAAATTTATATTTCCTAATAAAACAGCAAGAATAAACACAGAAAACAAAATAAAATAAAAAAGAGAAAAAAGAAAATGGCAAGCTGCAGAAGCAAAATGCAACCCCAAAACCCAGCCCACCCAAGACAAGCCTGCAACACGATGAGAGATGAAGTTGAAGGTCAAAGTTTGGAACCTTCTGAAATGATAGCAACATAAGTGAAAAGACAAGTGGAAAGTGCTATAGGCAAAACATCTCTCATATAAAAAAGAAATGATATTTGAAGTCAAAGATATTAGAGAAGACACAGATAAAAGAGTAGATGAGCTTAGAAAAAATGATGGAAACAAAATTTTCAACATAAGAAAGAAATGGAATCCATGAAACAGATCCAAACAGAAATCTAAGAGATTAAACCTCCACTGAAAGTATATGCAACAGATCAAATGAAGGACAGGACAAATATCAAATCTTGAAGACCAAATCATGATTAGTTATAATGAAAAGAAAGATATCTTAAAATAGCTAGAGATCATGATAAATTAATCCAACACTACAAGATGAGGTAAAGAAGAATAACATAAGGTTTGATTGAGGTCAGTGAGAAAGCTGAAGACTGTAAAATTTCCATAAAAATTCTTCACAGAAATAATGACAGAAAACATCCCAAGTATAAATAAAAAATGTGAAAAAATAAATGAATCATATAGATCTCCAAATAGCCATGACCAAAATAAAACTACATAATACATATAACAATAAAGATTTTATAAATTCAGCACAAGAACAGAATATTAAAAGCTATCAGAGAAAAGAAACATCACTTATGAATGAAAGGTCAACAGAATCATGGCAAACTTCTAAATGCAAACCCTCAATTCAAGAAAAAGCTTTGAGTGACGTATTTAAAGCCCTGAAGGAAAATACCTTCAAACCTAGATTGATGACCCTTCAAAACTGTTTTCCAAAATTAATGGATAAATAAGACACTTCCATGACAAAGAGCAACTGTGGAAATTCATCACCAGCAAAACAACATTACAAAGAGTATTGAAATATATTTTAGAGAGACATTAAACATGAACACAGTTCCAAGAGCAATCAGAAAGAGACCTCAGGGTAAGTAATTAAAGAGAGGGGAAAAGCAAGGAAACAATACCAGGAAAATGTCATGAAAAAGATGAGCCCATACATAACAGTTATAACCATCAATGTCAATGGCCAATTAACCAATCACAGAAACAGACTGACACAATAGATCAAGAAACAATATCCAACAATATACTGTATGCAAGAAACACATTTAATTCAAAAGAAATTCATACATGAAAGTCAAAGGATAGAAAACAATCTTTCATATAATGGGAACCTGGAAAAAAGCAGGATTAGCTATTCTGTTTGCTGAAAAAATGAACTTCAAACCAATGATGATCAAAAGATATAAAGAAGATCACTACACACTTGTTAGGGGAAAACTTCAAGAGGAAGGGATAGAAATTATAAATATTTTTGCACCAAATATAGAACACTTAACTATATAAGACAATTATTAATAGACATTTAAAAATCAAATCAACAATCACAACAATTGTAACATGACACCTGAAAACTTCATTGTCACAAATAGGTAAATCATCTGGACAAAAAGTCAACAAAGAAATATCAGAACTTAATCAAACCTGTGCACAAATGGACTTAGTAGATGTTTTTAGAATGCACCATGCAACATCATGAGAACACACATTCTTTGCAGGTGCACAAGGAATTTTCTCTAACATTGACCATACACTAGCCCCCAAAACATGTTTAAGTACATGCAAAGGAACTGAAATTATCCTATACATATTATCTAGCTGTAATGTAATGAAATTGGAGATTAATGGTAAAAGAAACATAAAAATTTCATAAACATATAGAAATTAAATAAAATCTTTTCTAGAAAAAGACTAGTGCAGTCCAGATCAATACAAGAGAGGAAATCATAAAGAACACAGAAGACATTAATCCAACAGATACTAAGAAAACAATGTGAAGAATTAATGAATCAAAGAGTTAGTTCTTTGAAAGAATAAATAAAATTGATAAACCCTTATCCAAACTTCAAAAAAAGGAAAGAAAAAACTCAAATTCATTCATTGAGGAATGAAAAAGATGGAATTCTACAGATACTGTGGAAACCCAGAAGATCATCAATATCTCTTGAAAATCTTTCATAAAATGGAAAACAGAAAAAAAATGGACAGGTTTCTAGATATGTATAAATTACCAAATTTAAACAAAGTACATATAAAAAATTCTTAATAACCCAGTATCAGTTAATGGGATTGAAAAAGTAATTAAAAACTTACCCACAAAATAATCTATCTAAGTCCTGATGGATTCATTGCTGAATTCTATGAAAATTGAGAGACTATTTAATGACATTACTCCTCAAATTCTTTAATAAAATTGAAAGGGAAGCAATCATTTCTGGAGGTAAGTATTACCTTGATTCAAAAACCAGAGAAAAACCCAAGCAATAAAAGAGAACTACAGGCCACTCTCTTTAATGAATATAGGTGTAGAAGTCCTCAACAAAATACTAGAAAATAGAATGCAGCAAATAATTCAGACAGTTATACACCATGACTAAGTGGAATTAATTCCAGGAATGCAGGGATGGTTCAACCTATACAAATCAATAAATGTAACAAAAGTCACATGATCATCTCAATAGATGCAGAAAAAGCTTTTGACAAAGTTCAACACTCATTCATGATAAAAACCCTGTACAATATTGTAATATATTTCCTTTATCTCAATCTAATAAAAGTCATGGATGAAAAAACAACAGCCAACATCATACTAAATGGACAAAAACTGAATACTTTCAACTGAAACTCAGGAACAAGACGAGGTTGTCTACTATCTCCATTCATATTTAATATAGTTCTGGAATGTTATTCAGAACAATTGGATAAGAGATAAATAAAAAATATAGGGATAGGAAAGGAAGAAATTAAACTATCCTTATTTTCAGATGACATGGTACTCTACATGGAAGACCCCAAAAGCTCCACCAGAAGACTTCTAGATTTGATAGCCAAATTCAGAAGGATAGCAGTATACAAAGTCAATACTAAAATATCAATAGCGTTCCTGTACACAAAGTACAAACTCACTGAGAGAGATATTAGGGAAACAACATCTTTACAATAACATCAAAAATAATGAAATACTTAAGAATCAATCAAAAAAGAGTGTTAAAGATTTACATACTGAAAATTACAGTAATCTGAGTGGCACCAGGCAAAGGCCTGCACAGTGAACCTACCCAGCCATGCAACCCCAGTCCCTCACTGGGAGCATGGCAGGGCCCTTCCAGGGTGTCCCCAGGCAGGTCCTTCAGGGGTTGGTTGGACCCCACTCAGGAACTCCAAATCCTGAGAAATAGCCTGAGCTCAGTGGTCCACACAGTGAACTCCATCTAGCCATGGAGCCTTGGCACCTAACTAGGATACTGATAGGGCCCCACCAAGTGAACCCAAGCAGCTGTGGACCTTTGGTATTCCATGTGAAATGAACTTAAAGCCTCCATAGCATACTCCAGCTAGCTGAGCAGCCTTGGTACACCACTCAGAACTTGGTAGAGCCTTGTCCAGCAAGCTTACACAGCCAGGGAGCTTCACAGAACCACATGGGGTGT